>JAECUM010014765.1:0-53698 GCA_016617855.1 Megalonaias nervosa
TTGTGTGTTTTATGCTTGCTCGTTCTTTGGTGAGGATAGTAAATTGTATGTGAAGTGAGTGTAAGGGATGTTTTCGTTCACGTCCGTGCTCCACGGATATAGAGCAGAGCGCTCGTCATTCGCGCCATTCTACACAGAATAAAAAAATGAGCAGCAACATGGACTTGTTCAACAGATTAAAAGACATTTATTATTGGATAATGGATGCAGTCTACGTGGTTGAAAGGATTGAAAAGGAATGTAGCTATCAAGTTACGAAAGACTTTTTAACCACTCAAGTCACCTGCATAAAACTAGCCAAGGATCTAGTAGCAGGTATGACAGAGGAGCAAGTGGAGAAGATTAGAGGTTTCATTCAACCTAAATATGTGAGAGTAGGCTCCTTGAAACAGGCTCTTGATCATGTCATACAAGTGAGCTCCTTTCTACAAGATATATTCAATTTCACCGAGTGGTCTTTTGTCAAAAACGTGGGCTTAGACTCTTTAAAAAAAGCTGAAGACCTGATGAGAAAAGTACTGGAGGAAGAGGTGAAGAAAATCAAAGAAACCTGGAGAAAAGAAGAGAACTGGACAAAGAGAAAAAGGAGAAGGAAAACAGAAAGAAGAAAGAAGACTTTGAGAAATTAAACAACAATTGGATAAAAGTGCAAGAGAAATTTAGAGCTATGGGTCATCCTGACTGGATGCCAGAAAAAGAAAAGAAGAAAGGAATTATTCAAAAAGTCAGGAACTGGTGGAAGAACTGGAGAAGATAAAAGAAGAAGAACCCAAAGGCCCTTTTCAGGGCCACTTCCAATGCCTCGAAAAGATCTTAATTTTCATTTGGTCTCCACCCTAAACGAATATATATATATATATAAAACCCTTCCTCTACTAAAAAAAAACACGAACGCTCTTGATTCGTGTTTGTCTATAGCCCTCTCTCAGGTAGCTTGACGTCACAGTACTTCTCTTTTTGCTACATTGTTACCAGTGTGACGTCATGCCACCTGTCGCTTATCGCTCTACAAACCCACAGTCTACTAGTCGTCGCTCTACAAAATTTCCATTGACGCTATACAGGCCCAGGGTGTTCTAGTCCCTCTACCCAATTTTCCATTGACGCTATACAGGCCCAGGGTGAGATTTTATTTCTTGACGCTATACTGGCCCAGGGGGGGGGGTCTGTAATGCTAATTCCCATTGACGCTACGGTAACCCCATATACTACTATTGTGCTTGTGAAGTTTGATTTAAGTAAATAAGCCATGAAAAATAAGATGTGTGGAGTACTGAAATTATTTCCATACTTCTACAACAAGATACATGCGAGTTACGATTGTTCTTTGACATATTTTGAGTCAATCACGGCTACAATTCCAAACAAAGAAAATCGTCTGCAAATCTGTTAAGTCGCATGCTGGTGTTGTGATTAAGAGAATCTATGGTGGGGTTT
Organism: Megalonaias nervosa; assembly: GCA_016617855.1. Classification (NCBI taxonomy): domain Eukaryota; kingdom Metazoa; phylum Mollusca; class Bivalvia; order Unionida; family Unionidae; genus Megalonaias; species Megalonaias nervosa. The sequence continues at coordinate 1,438 of JAECUM010014765.1, forward strand.
GCACCGAGACAAGGAAATCCAAGTCAAGGGGTTACAAAGGGGAGAGAAATTATGTAACACCGCGACTGGGATTTCTCTGTTTTGGTAACAAGAACGATATGGATTATTTTTCTCACCCATTTTGTTCCAATTGAATTAAAATAACCCTGCAGTTTTGAAATTTAGTTAACAGATTGAAAACAGAATTCATAAGATATTATTATTGCTTCTCACTCTATATAATGGTCACTAGGTTTTGCAATCTTTTTGAAAATCTGAATAATTATCTATACTAATTTCTAGCTATATATGCCGTTATTAGAAAAGGAAGAAAAAGTAAAGAAAAAAGTTATAATTATTAGGTGTTGAAAGTATTGCGTATTTATATGAATATGTTAATGAGGGTTGTTACGTGTAGGCTCGTAAAAATATAAAGATAAAAATATGAAATAGGACTTACGGTTTGTGAATATAATCCAAAAATCAATCCTAGAATTGAAAAATATAAGTCCTATCACTAAACAGTTCGAACTGAATCCAGGATCGAATCTCGATGAAGTTCCAATATGGAAAGCGATGACGTCAGATGAGGTCGTTGTACTGATGGCAACAGTTTCTTGTTGAATCACAACTTATAATGTTCCCTTTTAGAATTCCAGAATAAATTTCCACTGAATGTCTTTGTCTCAGAATTTTTATAAAGAAGAGCACTGGTGTAGTTTTCTAGAGAATATAAATTATTAAATTCCAAAAAATAGATGAACTTCAGAACAAACTGGCATCAACATCAAAAACCTCTTGAGCTCTCAAGGTTTAAAATACGACTGAAAAATCTACTAGAAAATGGCTGTTTTATCCCGCGATTTTAGATTACACAGTGGCTCACGTGACGGGGCTACGTGATCACTAATTTGAACAGCGCAGTAAAAAATGCCAATTTGCACGTACGCTAGAATAGCCCTATCTAAGAATCAGATTCTCAGGCAGGAAATAAATAAAACAGAAAGGCTGTTTAGAACTTGGCTAACACGTGGGCCGAACATGACGTTGATAATAGCCAATCATTTTCATTCAATATTTACAAAACGTCTCAATCAAGGTGAGCTAAAAATACTGATAATGCAATACTTTTACGTTCTGTTCAGGTCAAAACAGAGAACTGAATTTTCCGAAAATAGTCAAATTCCGTAAAATTATCATTATAATAAAATGTAATGAAACAAAAATAAAATAAAAAGAATTTAAAACTAACACACAAGTATTTAAATTACATATACGTAACAGGGTAATGAGGCTACCTATCGACCCTAAGTAAATACGTTCTACGCGTGAGAAAATAGAAACATAAAACCTTTTGATACTATTACTGTATTATCACATTTGATTGACGAATGTCATACAAAGATAACAATAACTAATTAGTATCTTTTAAATGGATAACTTTTAACTTTCATCAGTTCTAATTTGGAAAAAGTTCTATGTTAGGCAACGGTACGATACGTTGCAATAATTGGTACAGACTGTCGTACAGTTCTAACAAAGTGTGTAGTGACGGAGGAGATTTCTAATTCATGATATTCTTAGAAATCAATATTTTCTTTCGTGGAGATATGGCAAGTGTTGCTGTTATTAGAGCAATTATATGCTACATGGAAATCTTCTAATGGAATAGCGTATGGACTGATGAATGAACCCCTGTGATTGGTAAATGCAGAAATATGCATTGTTTACAATTTTTGATTCAACTGGAGCTCCTGTGAGGGTATCTGACAAAGTTTGAAGAGCGCAGATCTAACATAACACATTTCTAGTTGTTGATGTCTTTGTGGTAGCTCTTGAGAGAGTTTGGATTTTCAGTTTTATAGTCAGCGACGTGTATAGTCTGTGTGCATAGAACAGTGTTTTGTATCATAGTTCGTTCCACACAGTGAATTTTATCCCATCTGTAGCTCAGTAAATTTTCAGGTCAGAGACATTAAATGAGTTAGGCCTACAGATAGGATAAAATTCCACATGCTGTGTTGAACGAACTATATAGTTAAAAAGCTTCATACCAAATAGCTCGACTTCGAGGTCGTGTGTTTGTCTGTCTCTCTCAAAATGTTGTGTATGGTGTGTTCTCAAAGTTGGAGATACCTTAAGCTGCTATATATATTTTATGTGCGTGTGCTATATATCTGTTACTGTTGTTTGATTTTATAACAACTCCGTCGAGCACAGCAGAAGACAACAAGGGTTTACTCTTTTTAAAAGTAGTCCCTAGAGTGTGGACACTATGACGGAGATTACTTGACTGAAACAGCCAGACTGACATAAGAAAAGTAAGGTTAGCAAAACAGCTAAATTTCTCTGTCGCTCGGATGAGATATTTAGATAGCGTCAGACATTGCATAGTCGTAGTAAATCACCGTTCGCTGTATAATGGGTGATACAGCTTTATGATGGGTGATCAGCTTTATGAGACATACTTTAATATTTTATGATTGATGGAAGTAAACTCCTGAATGTCTTTTATAGGAGGTATTGAGAGTAGTGCGTCAAAAGGTTTGCAACTTTTGTCAAATTTTGTACCATCCATAGTCAGTATTCAAAACGTAAAGCGACTGACGATAGAAACATGATACTCAATTAATAAATTGGCTAGATTACATATACATGTAAATACAGTGTATTCCTCGCAACGATTGCTATATAATGAGATACAATATAGGAACTAGAATGATATTTAGTAATAATAAGTTCTTTGATGGATATACCAATTTGTAAAATGTTGATATCAAGGAGAATGAAACGCTAATGCATGAAAGTAGGAAGTCATATAAACTTGCTCATGTTTCATTCAACCTGTGTAATGGGTGGTGGGTGGTGTCGTGTGTGTATGCGTGCTTGTGTGTGTGTGTGCGTGTGTGAGTGCGTGTGTGTGTGTGTATAAAGTTGAAAAAAATTCTCATGATTACCGGATTGTTTTTATTATCATTATTATTATTATTATTATTATTATTATTGAATGAACCTAAGATTGTGATTCATTCAGAGTGGAATATGACACCTCAAGCTTAAGTTGACTAAATGAGTCTCTATCTCTTTTTCTTTATAGAGATGGTGAGAAGAAAGAACCAATGATTTTTATCAAATAGTACGTGCTAAGATTGTTGGTTCCTTATGTTATCGAGATACGTTATTTTGATATTAACAACGGTTATTGTCAGACCATGGGATATTCTTGTAAGGAAAAGTAGTGTTAACCGCGTTAAACTCTCTACAGTGATCGTCAACATTATATAATGGCATTTACAACAAACTGTGATTAGAAATTGCAAAGACAACAAGAGCGGGTCACGGCATGGTGTAACTTTGATCCTGTCACCTGTTTTCGTCATTTTTGACATCATGACGTAGCATCTTAGAGTATTTAAGAAAGCTTCTCACATCGAAAGGAATAATTACCACGTCTATGTAAATAATTTCATTGTTTTATTTATGTGTGTAATCTGCTTTAAATATATAAATTCATCGCATGGCTTGTGTGTTATTTAGATTTATATTGGCTTAGTTGATGTTTTACATCACAAGAACGCATGTATGTTCTTTAGTACCGAGGCAGTTACAGTCAAGTGCCGTGCCCAAAATAACCACAAAAAAGCACGTTGATCAACCCGGGATGATCCGGTGGCAGGACTCAAACCCGCACCCAACGACATAATTAATGACACATAACTGGAAGACGTAATGACCAAAGCATTCGAATGTAATTACAAGTCAATTCGTTATACCATTTATACGGTTCCTGTTATTGTGGGTTTAAGGCCATTTTCAGCACACGATAGGCTATACATGACGGCCAATATAACTGGTGGAGGAAGAACCCAGATAACCCTGGTAAGAACCACCGACCCACGGGAAACTACTAGCAAGCTTTCTTGTATATCCACTCGACCCCAAGCGGACAGAAGTGAGGTGGCCGTGATCGGTAAAGGCAAGCGGTTTTGAACACTTAGTCACCTGGGCTCTCCGGTTCTTATTGAGCAACAATGTTATTTTGGCAATTTGATACAAATAACACAAATTTACATTTGAGATTATTTCAAATGAAATTTATTAAATAAGTTGAATTGTTTCAGTCTTCTGTGAGTCTTTAATCATTCAACTAGTCCCACAGATTTGAACTGAAAAAAAAAAAACACCCGCGTAAAATCCGCCATTGTTGTTCATATAATTTTGCAGATCATTATAATCCTTTATTGAAATATACTTCGGTTACAAAAGAGACAACTTCATTTTGCCCTTATGGTTTGTATACCAATTTATTACTCATTTCATCTATACTACATAGTTATATAATGAAGTTAGTTAGGTTGACTCAAATTGATCCTGTGCTTCAGGTTCTGCCGTCATTAACTTTTCAAAGAGATTACATAATTCTGCCAATCTAGCTACTTTTCTCCATCAGTTTTGAAACTGCATACCTCCACAAATGAAGATAAAGGCTGTGCTTGCTAAGAAATTCTTCAGGCATTCACTAACAGAGACAGAGAAGGGAATTGATAATGATGATGGTATTGCATCATCACAATAAATATGACAAACTATATTATTAACTGTTAATTGATTAAATTGCCTAATAATCCTCGATCCAGAGAGAAGTTTACAGATATTACTACCGAACTTGTGCTCATCAAGGAATGGCGACAATTCAGATAGGTGATGTACAAAAGGTAGAGGGTATTAAAAGTAACGAAAAGTCGATCTAATTTTCCTATTGAGGAGAAAACATCGAGAAAACACAGAAGTTAAATCAGTAAACCTAACCATGTATTTTTTATAGTTGTAATGTATATAAATCTGCGAACTTTTAAAAAGATCATTTTGAAAATTCAACAATCCTTGTGTTTTGCAACGGATATATATTTAGAAATAATACAAGCATATTAACTTTTGAAACGGTAAGCAGCAGAGAAGGTGAACAGACCACTTGCTTGGACTGTTAATTATTAAAACAAAATTATGGTCTCAATAGTCAACTACACTCTAAACATGACCAATAGGTTACTTTTTTGTCGTCAATTAGAGAACGTGTTTACTTTTTAGGCAAACCTACTTTTAGTCGCACCTTCTCTGCTGCTGTAGTGTCAACCAAACATTTTATCGAGAACTATACGATACCTTGATCTAGGATCATGCAAATTTATCGTTATAAATCCAAACGGAGTAACCTGAGCTTGTGCAAAGAAGTTTTTAAATTTAATCATGTCCATATCCCCTGAACTCCAAGTCTGATGAATGTTTCGTAACGTATGTGTATCGACTCCGTTAAACACAACTAAAATATTACAGTTATCTCTGATCACTTTTGGCATTTGTGTATATCGCTGGGTAACATAAATCACATCTGTGTTCTTATGCCTACCTCGTGAAAATATCCTAGCTGGGTTTGCTTGTTTGTCCAGCATAACAACATATACAACCAAATTATTAACACGTCCATCAAGATCATCTACAGATGGAGCTTCATCAATATCAGTTATAAAATCAACAATATCTTCGCCATCTTCGGTCAACGACGCTGCATTTTCATTAAAATCTTTAAGTACTTCATAACATTGTTGATCATCTACGAATGGCGCCACTAAATACAATTTATCCCACTTCAGCCATGTGATTATCAGATTAAGCAACAATTGTGTTTCACCACTTCCAGATGGTCCAATTATTATCATCCTTATAGAATTTGGTAGTGCTGGATGATGTTTAACTGGCTCACTTGTTCGTGTTGCAGAGAAGTCAATTATATCCATAATAATTTATATCATGGATATATATTGTGTTCGATGTAGAGCACCCACGCCAACTAGTGGATTAACTACAGTGACAACTAAAAATAAAAAACGTGCTTTTACAGGTAAATGTGAGCGATATGGTACAAAAAAATTTAGATTTATTTCGTCAAAAACAAAAACCGGCGGTGATATTGCTACCGCGCTATATAAATTACCAGGAACTCCATGGGGTAAATACCCTGGTAAGAAACATCTGCCTGGCTATAATTACTGTGGTCCTGGAACTCGTCTCGATATCCGACTCGATAACCAAGACCAACCAAAACCTGGAGAGTATCCAGTAAAGACAAATGATCAAGCGTGTCATATTCATGATGTTAAGTATAAAAATAAAGATTTACAACAACGGCACCTCGCAGATGTGAAGTTGATTCATGCGTTTAATTCTATACCTGATAAATCTCTCAGAGAAAAACTTGCTATCTTTCTAGTAAAATCTGCTATGAAAGGTAAACTAATGCTAGGGGCTGGTAATTAATCAACTGATTATTATCATAATAATGGAATCTGTTTATTATAGTCCAAGAGGATATAGGAGAGGTAAAGCAGCGATTAGTAAACTTGCTGAAGCAGCAAAAGTCTCACGTGTTGTTGCTGCAAATTGGTTAGCACGACAGGCAATATGGCAAATCTATATACCACCACCTAAAAAGATTCAGTAAGCGCATTTTGATGTCAGCGTTCCTAATGAAGTTCAGCAAGCAGATATTTTGTTTTTACCGCACGCTACTATTAAAATTGATAGACGTCGATCACGCACATACAAATACGCGTTAATTGTCGTTGACGTTGCAAGTAGATATAAAGAAGCAGAACCACTGACAACTAAAACAGCAACAGAAGTTGCATCTGCGTTTGAACGAATTTATCAACGAGGACCCTTACGATGGCCACAACTATTACAGGTAGATCCTGGCAAAGAATTTCTTGGTGCAGTATCATCATTGATGAAGAAACATAATGTCAAAATCAGACGAGGACATACTGCAATTCATCCTGATCAGGCAATTGTTGAACGATTTAATCGAATACTTGCTGAAAGATTATTTGGATACTAGTGTGCGAAGGAAATAATTCAGGCAGATACGAGATCTCGCGAATGGGTTGCAAGACTACCAAGTGTAATATCTGCGTTAAATAATGAAATTACTCGCCCAACTGCCATGAAACCCATTAATGCAATTACAATAAACATATACCAATACAACGACATGACTCATCCTCTCAACCAATACTAGGTAATGTGACTGTAAGATATTTATATGAACCTGGTGAACTCGAGCGGGGTAGAAAAAGAACAACTGATCCTATCTGGAGTGTGACTACCCATAAACTTTCCAGCGTGGTTAGATCCACAGGTATACCTGCAAACTATAGACTAGATTCAATTGCTCCTCAACGTGTACGTGAACAATTACAAGTAATTCCTAAAGATACACAATTACCACCGCGTTCACTTCTGTAAACTGGCACCTCTACGTCGATTACATTCAAGACAGGTCAGCATCACATTTTCGCGTGTGTGACCAAGACTACTATTAAATCTATCAACGGTAAACTGTCTGGGATTATTTTTCGAATTCTACCACAACATATTACAGTTACAACTTGTACAGTGATTATTTTGTCGTTGTTTCAGTGTCATGATAAATTCAACGTCGAGACCAAAATCGCGGTTATTTTTTTGTCAGATTGTCGATCATCTCATCTCTCTCTCATCTACGCCTGTGGCCCCTGCTGGGGCATAGGCCGCCAACAACCTCTCTCCAACCATCTCGGTCTTGAGCAAGTCTCTCCAGCTGTCCCCAAGTGTGACTGTCTTCTTTAGGTCCGTCTCCAGGTCCCGCCGCCAGGTGTTTCTTGGCCGGCCTCTCTACCTTTTCCCCTGTGGGTTCCAGGTGAGTGCTTGCCTGGTGGTACTGGATGCAGGCTTACGGAGTGTGTGGCCTATCCATTTCCAGCGCCGTTGGAGAATTTCTTCCTCTGCAGGCTGTTGTTGTGTTCGCTGCCACAGCTGTTCATTACTGATTTTGTCTGGCCAGCGAATTCGGAGGATTCTTCTGAGGCAGGTGTTGATGAATGTCTGGATCCTTTTCATATTGGTTGTGGTGGTTCTCCAGGTCTCAGCTCCATAGAGTAGGACAGGTTTTACGATGGTGTTGAACATTCGGATCTTGATATTAGTTGTCAGTTCTGTGGATGACCAGACATTTTTCAGCTGGCAGAATGCTGTTCTTGCCTTGCCGATACGGGTCTTAATATCAGCATCAGTTCCACCCTCTTTGTCAACTGTGCTGCCAAGGTAGGTGAAGCTCTCTACCTCTTCCAGCTCCACACCTTCCAGCTTGATGGGTGTCGAGTTTGCTGTGTTGACCTTCCGGATCTTGCTCTTTCCTTTATTTATATTAAGACCAGTGCTTGCTGATGTTTTTGCAATGATGTTGGTCTTTTCTTGCATCTGTTGCTGGGTGTGGGAGAGAAGAGCCAGGTCATCGGCAAAGTCAAGGTCGTCCAGTTGTGTCCAGAGGGTCCACTGTATGCCATTTTGTTTGTAGGCTGTTGATGACTTCATTATCCAGTCTATCACGAGCAGAAAAAGAAAGGGTGACAAGAAACATCCTTGTCTCACTCCTGTCCTTACTTGGAAGGCGCTGGTAAGTTGCTGGCCATGGACCACTCTACACGTCATTCCCTCGTAGGAGTTCCTTATGATGTTTGTGACTTTTTCTGGTACTCCATAGTGCCTCAGCAGCTTCCAGAGGGTCTCTCTATCTATGCCGTCGAAGGCCTTTTCGTAGTCGATGAAGTTGACATAAAGCAGTTGACAGATTGTCGATAACCAGATAATTTTTTCTTGACAACTTCATCGCATATATCATCAGTGATTTCGTCGGTTTATTACGCAATCCATAATAATCCTGTGCAGTTGAGATATTCTTCTGACTCGAGACACTGCGAGATAAACTAAATTTGACCATTCGATTCTGTCATCGATAATCCAAATATTTGTATCGGAGATAGTTAATCTTTGTGATGAATGAATCGTTATAGCGTATCCTAACCTCCATGGAGATTTATCCATCGTTAACGCGCTCGTAACAGCACTGACAGGAACTGAAAGAATATCATTATGTACAAATTTTTGTTTCTCATTAGTTCCTGGAATTTCAATTTAAATATTCTGCAGTCGAGTGTCTGCTGGGCCATAACATAATGGTACAGGTAGATTTGAAAATCTTTCCTTGTGTCGCAGGAATAATTTCTCTTGAGGTGTATCTCTGACTATTTTTCTACTTGCAACTATCAAATCATTTGGTCTCCACAAATTCCAAAAATCATTCATCGTAGTTTCTGGAATTACTCCACGCATTATTTCACATTGTATTCTATCTGGCTGCAGTCTGATTAATTTTTTAAATTCTTTCAGCGGTTCATCAATAGCTCTATGATCATCAGTTATATCTTCGTAATAATCCACAAACGTTTTTAATCATTCGTGTGGAGATTGTCCGACAAAAGGTGGTGGTTGACCACGATCGCCACACATTATCACAGCAGTATTCTTTAATAACAGCCAATCAAGGAACATTTTTAATGTATCCAATGTAACCGTACAAATTTCATCCCAAATAATAATTTTGGGAATATATTTCTCACCCATCCGTGATGGAGTCCACGCATCTCCGCAACATCTAAAGAAACTATGACACGTCTGTGATTTTACTCGCCGTTCGGTCGTTTCTCTGGCGAGTCTGTGTGTGGGCGTCAACACAGTCATATCTGAACTCTGCCGAAATACTTCAATCACGCGTGTTGTTTTACCAAAACCTCCACACCCATTAAGATAAACGGTTTTATGCCTGGCTACGGGATCATATACAGATGGTGCTGTTGATGCTGATATTTGATTGTTATTCTTGTAATACTTCTCCACAGTTTCAACGTCGGCAGATTCAGAATAACTCAATATATTTTCTTGTTTTATTCTCCATGATCCTCATTCACCAGTGCCAAGTAATTCATCTAGCAAATCCAAATATTTTTTATTTATATACAATGAATCCGTGGCAACTCTAACTGCGGTATCAACAAATCTGTTTATCATTGATACTAAGTTTATTGAAACGTACGCGAGCATCGAAGATCTTAAATGAGTAAACTGCGGTGACTCGCCATCGGTGTAACTCACAATTGTACCTAATTTAGTTCTGTCAGAGAAATAAACGTCATATCGGCTTATAAACATATTTCTCTCCGTTGTATCAGCAATTATAAAATCGAGTTCTGCATTGTCCATGATCAACCTGGTACACGTTCGTTTATGATCAACCGCACCACCCTGAGTTAAGTTACCGATTATTTTTCTATCGAGATCTTTTGCAACTTTTTCGTTATTTTCTTTACTGTATTTAGATACATTAATAATGAGTTTAACAACTTCATCGCCGTCGAGATTAGGAAATTTTTCCTTGATATCACTTTCTACATTAAATTTATCGGCAACCAAACTTGCTTCTGCGGACGATACGATATTATCGCTTCACTTACTTTCAACGATATCAATATTTTTACATCAAGCATATATCGTAATAGTCCTATTGGAGCCCAATGTTTTTCTGAGAAATGTCTTCCAAACCAAGGATAAGTAATCGGATGGAGATTTTGTGCAAACTCGAATGACTCTGTACAAGCAAATCCAGTCAGGTCAAAATCTGGCAGGGGTACATTTACCGCAACTCTGGTCATCTCGTGTGTTGGATGACCAAATCTCTTAAAGTATTCAGAACATTGTCCGTATCCAAGAAAACTTCCAGGATAACATGCCATATCAACCGAGATAACGTCGCTATAATTATATTTAGTATTCCATAATCCGCCGTGTCCGTATTCGACGCAGCTTAGTTGTATATCAACGAGAAATCCAGATTTTGGAGGTTTCCATGAATTTTTCTCCTGAGCAAAGTGAGCAGCAACTGATGGAACGGTAAAACAGTTATTCAGTAATTGTTCCATAACACCATTATCATTCGTGTATTTCAACGCAAGATTTTTCATTTCGTCCTGGAGTGATTCTGCACGATAAATTTCTCCGCTAGGCCTTACAAACTGATCGTAATTTCCATCACCGGAACTTCGAAACAGCCAAACAGATACAGGGTCACTCTTAGTAATATTTTTATTGGATCAAATATGTAATCATTATAAAATTTAATTGTTCTCTTTCGTGGAAATATTATCACCGCTGACGTCCATGCATGCGTGTTATCATCAATGATCGTTATCGGAGTTCCCCTTGATTCATATTTCGATTTGAATAAAATCTCTCCGGTTAACGTCTTCACTGTTATTGGGAATTTAAATTTCTTTCCCAGCTCAGCAACGTCGCTGATAGATGCTCCGATATCTTTAACTGTTTCTGACCACGTATTTATTTTTTTACGTCTTAGATCTGTTAAACCGTTTCCACGTATCGCTGCTGCGAAATGTTCTGTAACTCGCTCAGCTACACAATTTAAGCGAGAAAATTTCATTGGTTTGAGATCATCAACGCTAGGTTTATCATTCAGCGGATATAACGCATAAACAACTGCAGTCACAGGATATGCTCGTTCATAATATGGTTTTTCAATGCCGGTCAGCAAACCTGGTTTGGAATTTTTATTGAATGTGATGATGCTACTTCCAACGGTCACGCGGACAGGGTCACGTTTGTCACGGATAATCCAAACGTCGTCGTCTGTCTGCATAATAAATTTTATCTGAATAATATATCGCTGATCCTCGAGATAGTTAATAATGTTTCTTGATCGCTCGTCATTCATTCTACCATCAATATTATTCATAATTCTGAATGTTGACCACGTATCAACTGCACCATCGTCGTGAAATTTCTTCTTGTCGTCGTTGATACGATTAATTATGTCCTTATTCATCAGCGCCAAATCTTGCATCGAAAAACTAAATTTAAGTTTTGACATTTTGTCGAGATCAAATCTAGCTCTGGAAGGCTTAATTGCAGATAATCTCGTGAATTCCTTCGTATTATAATTAAGGCAAATATGTGTTTAATTAAACTTTAATTATATATATATATAATGATTCAAGCAAACAATAAATGCAATTGTTTAATGATAGGATTTACAACACCGTGTAACCGCGCATGCCTAAACAAATTCTGCGGTTACCAAATGCAAAGTTTTCGGCGTGGAAGTGTAGGACCAAAACCTTGTTAACGATGAAGTGTTGGAGTTAGAGGAGAAACACGGTTATGTGAGCAATGTGGTGGTAAAAGATGCAGAGAGCTGAAACGATATTATGATTAAAAAAAATATCGAATCTCCCATAAAAACCGTCGAAGACTATCTCGCCAGGTTTTCAAAATAACAATTTAGAAAATGATATTATTATAGAAACGAAGCAAAATGAGTTTGTGAAGCATCCCATCATTAAAAATTATGAAACATCCAGAGAAGGTATCATCAGAAATTGTAGATTAAAAAAACCAGTTGTTTCTGACAATGGTGTTAGTTATCTCAGATTTCGTGCTGGAAATAAAATGTATTACTCACATAGATTCGTGTTCGAATGTTTTCATGTTGTCATCGAAAACGGCCTTGTGATCGATCATATTGATAGGAATAAAAAAAAATTACTTATGTAACCTGCAAGCTATTACGCAAAGCCAGAATTCTGCACATGGAAATACTGGAAAATTTGCTTAATTAATTGTTAAATCTGTAAACGCAGAGACAAGCCAAGAAATAACATTTCAGTCAATAAACGCGGCTGCTAAATATTTTGATATTACCCCGCGTTCGGTACAATATGTTGTGGTTAATATAACCAAGTCTGCATTTTCAAAGAAATTCAAGGAAAGAATCATGTTTAAATATCATATACATGAAGCGAGATAACTTCGTCATCGCTGACAGAATAATTAGGCAGTTGTCCCGCTTGTTACTGCGTGACGTGTGAACGCTCGTATAAAACAACTAAACGAAATACTGATGCTTTTTTTGTGTCATCGTATTTCTTATCTGCTTCCTGTGTGTTACTTCGTCTATCATAATTTTATAAAATGTTTCAGAAACTGAAATAAATCCACACTACAGTTTACAATAATTGTGATTTTATTCAGTATGCTTATTCAGCATTAGGTAACCTCAACAAATCCAGTAAGTTATTTTTAGATCTTACAGTCATAACATCTGTTTCCAGTACATCCGGCCGTATTTTATGTCCATGTTGTATTCAGTTAAAATGTATGTGAAATTGATATAAAATCCACACTACAGTTTATTTAGCTGAAAGGTGTGTGAAATCACACTGCATTTATTCAGCTGAAACGTGTGTAGGATTTGTCACTGCGTTTTACCTACATTATCTGCGCACTAGCATAGGTAACATTATAGTAATTTCCGAACATCGTATTTACAAGAATGGGACTGTGGTACAGTGCTAAGAACGTTGGATTCGGATACTGAGGCCTGGAGTTCGATTCCCATGGCAGACACATTGTCGATGGGGCGGTACGATGCCAAAGGATTTCATGTACACTTCCTCACCACGTCGAACAACGTGGTGGGTGCTGTTTTGCACTCACTCCGGGGTTTGATGGGGGGGGGGGAGTGTACATGAAATTGAAAAACTAGACAGCTCTCTGAATTCCCAATATTTCGTTTCGCACATTAGGAATTAGCAGGGGTGTGTGTCTATAGAGCCCCTCAAAAATGAACAGTAGGGTGATGTAAGCTCCTTGACCTTGTGACCTCACTGAAGGGTACTCCACACAAGGACTTTCAGAAAGAATGTCGCCAAAAGAAAAAGTATCGTGAGGTGCCTGTGGGCCATAAGAAAGGCCTTTACAAAAAACTAGGGTCGACCCAACCAGGGGCATCAACGAAAAGACCCACAAAAAAGCTAGGGTCAACAACGAGAGACCCAAAACGCCCAGGACCTCATGAGCTTTAGTGGCAATGAAGGGATCCCTAGGAATGGTAGACCGACCATCATCGCTGCTGTTTATTTTTTGTTTATTTTTATTATTCAGAAATACTTTTATCTTTATATTAATTCTGATTTAGAAATATTTTTAGTTTTATATTAATTCTGATTCAGAAATATTTTTATTTTTATATTAATTCTGATTCAGATTTTTACTTTTATTTTAATATTAATTCTGATTCAAATTTTATTTTTATTTTTATTATATTAATTCTGATTCAGAAATATTTTTATTTTTATATTAATTCTGATTCAGAAATATTTTTAGTTTTATATTAATTCTGATTCAGATTTTTATTTTCATTTTATATTAATTCTGAGTCAGATTTTAATTTTTATTTTTTATTATAATATTAATTCTAATTCAGAATTATTTTTATTTTTGTATTAATTCTGATTAATTTTTTTATTTTATTTTTTATTTTCATATTAATTCTGATTCAGAAATATTTTTATTTTTATATTAATTCTGATTCAGATTTTTATTTTTTATTATAATAATAAAATTTGATGAAAAATTCTATGAAAATTACAAACTGGCTGCGGTTATGACCCTCACAAAATTGATGATTTTGATAAAATTTTTCGTTTTCGTTGTGTTAAAAATCCCAGCTGATTTGTCAGATTTTTTCAGTTTTATAAAATTATTTCATGAAATATATTTTATTATAATAATAAAATTAGATGAAAAATTCTATGAAAATTATAAACTGGCTGGGGTTATGACCCTAACAAAATCAAGGAAATTGATCAAATTTCTTAAAATTGATGGGACAAAACCCCAGCACATTTATGATATTTGTTCAGATTTGTCAGACTTTTTCAGTTTTATAAAAATATTTCATGAAATATTTTTTATTATAATAATAAAATTTGATGAAATTTGTTCAGATTTCGCAGTTTAATCATGCAAACACCCCATCAAAATCTCTGAAATTTGTTCAATTTTCTCGTTTTCAGTCGTGCAAACACCCCATCAGATTTTAAGAAATTTGATCAATTTTCTTTTCATGTCAAAACCCTAGCGCATTTATGAAATTCATGCAGATTTGTCAGATTTTTTTTCAGTTTGATAAAAATATTTCAAAATTTATTTTTTATTATATAAACTGAATTCCAACAAGCCTGTTAAGATTTCTCAGTTTATTCGTGCAAACACCCCATCAAAATCGATGAATTTTGTTCGAATTTCTTAATTTCAGTCGTGCAAACACCCCATCAAAATCGATGAATTTTGTTCGAATTCCTCAATTTCAGTGTTGCAAACACCACATCAGATTTTAAGAAATTTGATCAATTTTCTCGTTTTCGTTGTGTCAGAACCCCAGCGCATTTATGAAATTCTCTCAGATTTGTCAGATTTTTTCAGTTTTATAAAAATATTTATAAATTTATTTTTATTATATAAACTGAAATTCAGCAAAATTGTTAAGATTTCTTCGTTAAATCGTGCAAACACCCCATCAAAATCAATCAAATTTGTTCAAATTCCTCAATTTCAATCGTGCAAACACCCCATCAGATTTTAAGAAATTTGATCAATTACCCCATCTCAATCAGAAATTGGTTTATGAAATTTATTCAGATTTGTCAGATATTTTCAGTTTTATAAAAATATTTCATAAATTATTTTATTTTTTATTATAATATTAATTCTGATTCAGAAATATTATTTTATTTTTATTATTCAGAAATATTTTTATTATTATATTAATTATGATTCAGAAATATTTTTATTTTAAATAAATATTTATTATATAATGAATCAAGAAAATATTAATGCTGTTATTGTTGCCGTTACGCAATTACAACATGACGGTATAAAAATTTCTGAGGAACTTAATCCTAAAATAATTATGTGTGATTTTGAATTATTACAATTTCGAAAATCCGAGAACAGGTATACGCTACCATCCGATTACAGATTTGTAAAGATTATTCAACAGGCAATGTTGCAATCGTTGGCGTCAGTTACAGATGATCAGGTAAAATTATTTGTTCCTCTTGCAAGCTCAATCGAAAAAATTAGGTCAAAATTATCTCACGAGTACGAAACAAATAAGAAAGTAAATGCCCGTATAAGACAACTGAACGAGATTATGACAGCGAGTAAATTCGCGGAAGAGTTACTGGCGAAAGACAGCGACGAGTGTTACTCGTCCCACAGTGAAAGTGAAAATGAAAGTGACGACGATGTCACTGTGACTGTGGCGCCAGCTAAAATACAGTAAAAAAAAAAAATATTTATTCAGAATCAGATAATTATTATTTTTTATTCTAATAATGACAAAAAAAATCCCATCATAAATATTCTACTCAGAATCAGATTATTTTTTTTTGTTCTGATAATAATATTTATTTTTCTGATAATAATATTTATTCTGTTTTGTTTTTGTTCCACGAAAACGAGATCTACGATGACGTTCTGCGAACGTAAGATCTATGAGCATAAGATCTACGATGACGCTCTAGGAGCGTATATACAGACTTACATTCAGTTCTTCTTCGCGTAAATCCAAAGGTGTCCGGACTGATCAGTAAGCTTAAAATTTATCCTTGATAACAGCAGATTGTGTACACGCAAATAAACAACATTGATTGGCTCTGATACAATTAAAAGTCTTGGAGGAACTCGAGGAGTAAATGTAAATAAAATATAACCTTGCTGAGCTTGATTAGATTTTTGTAAATCTATGCTATAACTGCCATCAATAGCGTCACAAACTAGATTGACTGCGATCGTTGATGATATATTTATAATTCCCGGAGAAACATGTCTGCCTTCGCCGTATGGATCATTGTTGTGTCGTAGAATTGTTGGCGGGGGGGGGGGCTATTTTTCTATACGCTTCCATAACCTTTGGAAAGTTTTCATTGATGACGTCGTTGACTGATTTTTCTAGTTCATCATCGTTAAATCCCGGAAATATTAACTTTTATAATTGTTGATCTGTTATTTTAAAATGTTTGGTAACTTGCTGTGATCCTGCATTATTAAAGAAATTTCTAGTGTATATATTAGCGTACTGAAGATGATCTGCAATTCTATTTAAGATTTTTATCGTTTCAATGATCTGTTGTTTTGTGTCCTCGGAGTAGTGCGTGATAATACTTGAACTATAATTTCTGCCGACAGGTAATCTTTCAATGTGTCTATCAAGAATTCTTGTCATTTTTGAACGTTTCTCTTTATCATATTCTATAGTGATTAAAACCTTACCAGTTTCATCATCGACGTATTCACTTCAGCGGTTTATGAAAATTAAAATAATTTAAAAAATCTCTCTCTTTTGTAAAAAACTATTCACGGCGTGGTTCTGGTGGCATTATCGTTGACGCGGCGGTGGAACTTCAGGCCATCCAAGTACAGATCTGATCGAAGACTGATAAATGTCAACGGCGTAATCCTGTGAAAGAATTTCTGTCGCAGATGATAGCGTTGGTTCGTGAGTAGTAATGGCTATCTTGGACTCTTTACCAGTGATAGATTTAATTCTGCGCTGAATTTCTTCGTTGATCTCTTCGATTTCATAACTGCCTGTGGAAATACTAACAACTTGCCAGTCAGGAGTTCCATCTGGTTTATTTTTATTTGCAAATACTAATGAGTTATTTGCGGGGAAACCATTAAATGATTTTGATCTGATATTTGGCCAGTTATAATAAACTCGTAATTGTGCTAGCCCTATTTCTTTTGCTGGAATTGCAGTTAGGAAAACAATACTGAATTCCGGCGTGGTTGATCTGGTTGATATCATTGTTACATGCGGCGGTGTTGTATTGGCTGCAATCTGTTGCAGTAGTTCTTGCGGCGACGACATTATTATTATTATTATTATTTTTTTTAAATTCTATTTTTTCTTGTGAAAAATCTGGTTCTAATGCCTCGTTGTAATCTCCATTATACCTGCGAACCGTCGTTGAGGCATGACGAAATCAACGATGATAACTTCGAGTACGCTGACGTTGCCGCGTTCAGTTTATCATGTATTCGTGTAATTGCTCGATAATGTTTTTGCAATAATATTAAGAACACCAGCGATTGTTGTCGCGGATGAAACACAAATTGTTAACACGGCCGGTGACGTCATAGTTATCGCAGACAAAATAACACCAGTTGCAGCAATGATCACAGATGCCTAATAAACAATTACGTCGATGACAACTGCGCGTCTGCGATAATTTTTTTACTTCTGCGCTGTACTCGTCGATGATATTTTTCAGTTTGGTTTGACACTCACATACTTGATTGTACCTGTGTTGGTTAGCATCGATCATTATACTATACTAAGTAATCAATTGAGGTGTTTCAGCGACGAATTCAAGACACCACCAGTAAGACGCTGCAGTTAATTTTTTATCAGATGGTTCCAGTATAAACGTTTCTTCGGTATCTTTGTTTAACACTACAGATACAGTTCCATAAAAATTATCGGTTGAATGACGCCATGGATATGTAGTAAATATCATGAATTTTGCAGAGCTGAACACGGACACCTTGTACACAACAGTAACCGTCGCGGTATGTTTGATAGAGTTATCGCGCGGTGTCCACGTTGATGACCCTGATGATATTGTGTACACGATATTGTTGATCCGCGCGTGAGGAATTTAAATCAGATTAGTTTTTTGAACGATATTAGGAATTCCACTGACAATATCGTCGAGTCTTGCGTTTATGTCGGCGAGTTTTATATCAACGGTTGGTGGACTTCCAAAAAATTCATTAATGGTTCTGTTTACGTTTCTGCGAAAATTCAGAAACAGTTGTACTTGATTAGTAAAATCAGTTTTGAGTGTGGTCATTCCATCATTGATAGTCGACAACGAAGTTGTCATTGGGATGTTGTTATCGTCGACGTATTTTTTTGTTGCAGGGTCGAGGTTATCTTTTGGTTCTCCAACGTTGGTAACTTTATTGTTGTTCATGTTAATGTGTCCATCCATTGTATCACCGGTCTTTAAAAGTCGTTTGGATATACTATTTCGGACTGACGACGGAGTAACAGCTCTAGGGACAAGCTTTCATTCCCGGTTATAAATGACAACGAGACCTTCTCGTGTTGCTCTGTTACGAACAATAATATCGTTAATTGAAATATTACTCGTTTTCACTTTTCCTTCACGGTTTTAAAATACTACTAGTTCACCAGGATCAACGTCGGCAAGATTGAGCAGATCAGATATTTCGTCGCTGGTCTTTTTTGTTACTTGTTTGAGAAAATCGTCACCTGGGTTTTTTTTGGTTTTAGTTTCAGCTGATCTTCCGTAAATATCTACCATTATACAATATAATATAACAGTTATCTGAAACGTTTAACGGTGTACTCGTGCACACCTTTATGAGGTGGCATTGATGATTTTGAAATCGCGTCAAGTACAACAAGTGCTTCACGGCCACATATTGGTGGATCTGTTAATTTTTGTGTTGGTAACGTTGAATACCAGATTGGAGTATCTTGCATTCCGCTTACGTATGTTAAAAATTATTTTGGTGGTGCTAAGCCGTACGAATCAAAATAAATAATTTCACGTGGATCAATCGCGTATGCAACCCAATGTGTACCTGTGTTAGTGGATTCGTCAAGGTTAATAATACCAGTTTCAACGCGGTTTGGTTTACGCAGTAATTGATCACACATAAAAACACCGCTGAAATTTTTTATGTTTAGTTGAGTAGCAGCATCAAGTAAATCAAACTCTGACATTGGAAGAATCAGCGGGGTATTCTGTACCCGGGTATCGCTCCTAGCAATCTCAGACCGCTTCCGTACCCGTGTATCGTCCCTGGTAATCTTAGACCGCAACCGTATCGTAGGCCTGGCAATCTTAGACGGCCGGGCTGTGGTACGTTTGGTGCTCTTAGACGTCTTCCGTGTTGCTGTGCCCGTGATCTTTTTATTTAAGTTTTCTGCGTGCATAATTCATTTTCCTGTAGCTTTCTTCAATGCCATTCCAGCAGCAGTTCCAACAGCACCTAACGCAGCTGATTTTGCAACAGCTTGAGCAGCGGCTGAAATTATTCCCGGAATAGCCGCGAGAAGTGGAAATATTCCACCGGTTTTAATAGCATCGCTGATAGCACTCGCGGAAAATTAAGTCGTAATCCGGTTTTTGACTTTTAGCGTCGTTGAAGTGCTTGAGTGGACGTTCTGTCAGCGATAGTTTATTCAGTCCACCTATGATTTGTCCTTGTTTTAACGATATTGTTGTTCCACAGTTATCTTTGGACGCTGATTGTAGTTTTTTAATCTGACCAGGAGTCAGACTGACACTAACATTATGATATGACATTTGTAATAATATTTTGATTTTTAAATCAACGATTACATGTTTTCGACTGGGGCATCAACAATTCTCATGCGACCACCAACACCTTCAAGTAGCGTTGTTTTATCGGATAATATAACATCGATTGCTCTGTAATTAGCAATAGCTCCTCGGTTTACGCGAGCTCGAAAATGTATGTCAACGACGGATTGTCTGAATAAATCTAAATGTTCCAGTGAAAAGTAGTAAATTGGATACAACGTTGTAAAATCTAGTTGCTATATTTGTAAACCAGAATCGATATTCTGATCACGCCACATAAATGTCATCAAACGATGATATGCACGTGCAACATGATTTTGATTAAAATCCAGTAATATGTCCTCGGAGGGTTCCTAATGTCCATTTATCCTTACAGAAACTTCTGTGACGCCAAGTTGGTCAAATATTATTATACTATTTGTTTGATTATTTACTCGTGCAGCATCTCGGAGCGCAATAATTATATGTCGCAGTGCAGAAACACCTTGCTGTAATGCTATCTGCCATGCGAATACATCGTTAACTGTACTTTGTACAGCATCTGTAGTTATTGTCAGCCATGATAATGTTGATTTACCACCTTGATTCATAAAAGAGAGTGGCCGCTGTTCTTCGGTGACCGATAGAGTCATTGTTGGCATCCACAACGAAGGTTTTGTCAGTGCTACTTTACCAGCATCACCGATAGGGCGCCTGATTGCATCATCGTCGGTAGCTTTTCTTACAAGTACAACTGTATGCTTGGCTCCGAAAATAACTTTTCTGACATATCTGCAGAATCCAAACATATGTGATAATGGAATTGCACATGAAAATGTTCTTTTTCTACCTCTTAGCATTGGTCGACGCGCTGCGAATCCTAAATTGAAATTTGGATTAGCACCATGAACCGCTGGCCCGACATCAGCGTCAGGGTTGTCAGCGAAGTTTCTTGGTCGTTTTATATCATACTGTCTGTTGTCAGGGTGGTTAGAAGCATCCTTGGCAAACATCATTGACGGACCAGCTGATCTTGAATAATCGTCGCTGTATCTTGCAAGACTAAGTATCGTTGTGGCAAAGTCGACGACCTTCTGAATAGATTCAATATTTCTTCCGTCAATCATGTATGTAGCGCTGTCGAACAACTCCATAATGCCATTATTAACAAAGCCAATTCTAACATCATCTCCATATTCAGTATTATCTGTTTTCAGAATTTCACCTTCTACTTCGACAAACGCTTCAGCGGGTAAGAAATATCTGCTTGTGTCCTGAACTTGTAATTCAATTCGCCCACGCTGATCTGCCTGTCGTGCATCATAAGAATGATATTGATAATCACGCACAGACTCATCTTTGAGTACTGGTGCATCCATGTCAAATGCGGGATCGGATATACGCTTAAACGTCTTTATTATTATCGTGTTCGTCTAACAGGAAGACCGCTTCCTGCTATTAAACTTACGGTTATATTTTTTTTCCTTTTCTGAGATGGGTACACTAGCCAGCTCTGCTAGTTTTTGATTTGCAGCTTGATTTATTATTTTACTAACATTTGCAGGCATAACCTCAGCGCTGGGTAATTTTACTGGTTGAGGTTTTCGTCGTATTAATCGTGCTAATCTTTCTTTGATTGCCGAGAATGCTTTACCGGCAACATCACCAACAGCACTAGTTGTTTCTTCACGAATAACGCCTATAGCTTTGATACCTAATTGTTTTGCAACAGGTATTACTTTTGGAGCTAACCTTGCGAATAGACCCTGAAAAACATCACCAAGTCAATCGCCGTAAAACGTTTTATTGATTGGTAATCTTGAATTTATCACCCTGACCATAGTCGGTCCACGTTGAGCATTATGTATAATCATTTTATTATAGTTATTGTATTTATCTGTTTAATCACTGTAGTAATTGTCGGTAATTTCATCGACGAGTTTCCGGTAAACATTAATGTCCATGATGCCGCCTGTAAATAATCGTTGACAAATTGATGCTATTTCGTTGATGATCTCAGGAGAGTTATTACCAGCTCGTTTTCCTCCAATGAGAGTTTCTAACCTATCCACGTTGGCAAGGACATCATTGGGACATGGAGTAATAAGACCGCTTCCTTGAGTACCTATACCACTTCCAGTTGCACCAGAGTCAGGTGATGATTGTCTCTTTCGTTGAGATCTCGGTTCTCTTGGTAAACGTAATTCCAAATCTTCTTCTTCTTCTTCTTGTTTCCTTGCTCGTTCAACCTCTCTGAGTTTCGACTTTACTTATTTTTCTTTTCGTTTTCTTGATTGTTTAGCTTCTTTAAGTTTTGACTTCATTTCTTCTTTTTGTTTTCTTGCTTGGCTTATTTGTGCAATATATTCATCTACTGTCTGGTTAAAAAACATCAAACTGATTTTTATCTCTCTCAGTTCTGATTTACGGAGTATAAGTAGCGATGCGATATACATCCCTAATCCAATCGGTAGATTTCATAGTTTTAACATATTCGGGTTTTACATATTTCTCTCTTTCATACTATCCATACGCGGCAATATCCATTACTCGGTCTTTGTCCCTGATAGCGGCAATACCTTCAGGTGTAAATTTATCTACCACGCTAGTTCTAATTCTTGGAAAAGGTTGTTGCTGATCTTCAGGTGGTGGTTGAGGAGGATGAAGACGCCCAGCAATATCAACAGGCAGTGTTTCAAGAGCTTTTTGTGTTGCCTCAGTTGCCTTAACAATTTGTTTTGTTGGTTCGACAATTGGTTTAAATAACTGTTCTGCACATTCTGCAAATTCCACCTGAGAGTCTTGATGCGCTTGTAATTTTTGTTTGACAGAATCTTTCACGGGTACATATTTTTTGATTGCCTTTAGTCGCTCTCGAGCTAATCTAGCGAATGTGATTCACTGATCATTATTGATATAATGGTTATTTAATTACAGCAGCAGAGAAGGTGTTACCAAAAGTAGGTTTGCCTAAAAAGTAAACACAATCTCTAACTGACGACAAAAAAGTAACATATTGGTTATATTTAGAGTGTAGTTGACTATTGAGACCATAATTTTGTTTTAATAATTAACAGTCCAAGTAAGTGGTCTGTTCATCTTCTCTACTGCTCGGTAAGAACATAACTATTCTGAGTTTACATGTGAATAAACTGATTTATATATCAGTTCTATACATTAACTTAACCTAATCTCTACATTAGCATTTGTGTTATTTAGTATCTCACTAAATTTTGGCTGCATTTAAATCATTTACATGCTTTCTCCGTATATATTATTTTGATATTTAGCAACTTACTGACGTTGAAAACGATACTAAAATTCACCAGCTATATCATGAGTGTCACACAGTCTACATTTTGTTCCAGGTAAATCAAAATTTAGCACCTTCCAGTTTCAACTGGAAACCTCTCTATGTCTGTGTGTGATTTTGATTTTTAACGTAGTGTGGCAGTTTATACACGTCTGGCACTGCGGCATCATGCAGCGGACATGTAGCGTCATGTCCCACCCAGTCACATTAACCTGACACCAGGCCGACCATTCTTAATATTAATCTCTTAATGCTGAGCTCTAACCGAGGCAGCTGTGAGTACCATTTTATAAGCCTTTGGTATGACTCAGCAGGGGTTCGAACCCGCGACCTCCGGCATCCGATGCTGACGCTCTAACAACTAGGCCAACAGAGCGGTCTCAACAGGAAACCTATAATTGATTATAAGGAACTTTCTTAAACTTGGTCAATACTCTTGTGGTCTGTGTCAAAAGTGATTAAAGATTTTAAGTATGCGATAAATTATACTTTCAAAGGAATTAAAAACACTAGACTGCAATCAGGAAATCAACTGAGTGTAATGACTGTGTTAACAATAAAAATATTCTGTCCTAAATCACACAAAATTATCTAATAAAGTAAAGCCATTAAGCATTACATATAACAGCAGCAGTGTAAAGTAATATCATGTAATATTGTTGACCTTTCGCAAGTTTTTCCAGGAACAAGTCTATCCTAAATTATAACAAACATGCATGTAGGAAACGTAGAGATCTTTCCAGCCAACATGCATGATGAGGTACGTTTTTTTTATAAAAATAAAACTTTTCGTACAAAATCAGTGGTATCAGTGATGTGGTAATATACATATATGTAGTAAGAAAGATTATTATATGCTCATTTTTTTCTCCGTTAACTTAACATTGTCAGAATCGTGCAATATTTTGCGATACTGAACTCCTCGCGCTCAATTCATACTGCATTCTTGCGAATAAAGGAACTACTTTCTATTGTAAACAAACAATTTGTTTCTGAATGAACTAAAGCAGATGTTTAGTGGACTGACACATACAAACTGCTTTGGCACATTCCGCGCTAACTTTTTTGATACAATGTTTCAGATTTAGGCTAGCTATAGACGCCACACAGGGTCCTTACAATAACATGCAAGTTATAAGACATAAACAGTCTTCTTTAGCTGGTAATAAAAATGGCAAAAATATACTTACAATTTTGCGTCCTGAATTTCCTCAAAATGTACTTTAGTAGTTCTGCAAATCCGAATTACATGAGTCATGTCATGGATTCTCAAGCTTGATTACACATTTCGAAATTGTACTGTAATTTCGAGTTTATTCCAAGTGCAGTTACATCCCCCTTACTGCACTCAAAATGAAATAAACATTAAATTCCACAGCGTCTTTTCGATAATTGTAATTGAAAGACTTCATATTTTTCCCACATTATGATCTGAATCATTCAATGACAGAACAGAAACACGCACGCCGATGTCAACACACTTCAATACGATTAAATTGGCAGACGCTGCTGGAAGCCGATGTACGTTACTTCATGTAGATAAATCCAGACCATAATCTCGAAATTGCGACGCAATCGACAAAAATACCAAACGTATTCATTCCAGATCAAATGGAAAAGTTGTTGTAATGCGCATTCATTCACAATATTACTCCAAATTTCAATTTTAAGTAGACCAAAAGCCATTTTCTTTCGAAACTTACGTCTAGCGCGCGACCAACTTCAAATTTGTTTGGGCGGAGTTACGTGCGCATTAATAATGTTGTTGTGTAATGATGCAGCTACGCTTGTGTATTTAGTTTGGAATACGGCATACATTCAGTTACTTTGTTTCTTGTAGTGTATTTTTGTTTATATATTTAAGCCTTGGGTAGAATAAGAAAATGAGCATATAATAAAAAGGTTACTGCATTTGTATGGGAAAATATGAACTAGTTTTGTCGGATGGATATACTGCACTCCCAAGGTCGTGCAGGATAACCATTCGAAAAACTCGTTCATATTTTCCCATACAAATGCAGTAACCTATAAATATCACAACAATCCTAAAGCTGATCCATCTAAATTGTCAGATATATATTCAACAAAGGCCTTTCTTATTACATGTCAGTGCTTCGGTCATATGAAAGATGTTAATAGTCGGACAACGAGGATGTTTACACCTGTACAATGTGTCAATTAAGTGTATGAAAGGATTCTTGGGAGACACACGTTTTGTAACGATGTTTGTACGGTTACGGTAATTGATCCTATTTTGTTGTCTGTAGCATCAGTTTGACTTAAATTTTTTTCACCCGTGAAGGCAAATACATTTCTGAATAAATCATGATCTTTTTGTAAGTGAAATTTTACAAATACACCCTTTAAAACACTGATTATTATCTGTAATTAAAGTAAGTGATCCTGTTTGGTGAGCACTCAAGTACGTTTGAATTATTTTCACATGATAAAGCAAATACATTTCTGAATAAATCACGACCTACCTGTAAGTGAAATGCTGCAAACTATGTCCTCGGAAAGATTATTATCTGTAATTACAGTAAACTGATCCTGTTTAGTGAGCTGTCACGGACGTGGGAATTATTTTCAACTGTAAAAGCAAATACATTTGTGAATAAATCACTGCTTCCTCTGAGATCGGAACAAAAGATTGATTATTATCGGTGAAGGAAAATGTGTTCATTGAATGCACATATATTGTAAACCTTTTGTAAGTGAAATAACACAAAATATGTCCCCGTCTCCTTCTTACATTGTATATCGGCCCTTTTGAAGGGTAAAAAGGAATATCTTGATTTGTTGGCCAGCCCTTGAAACGGTTTATGCATATGTTCTCTGGGCACATTGGGCGTCATTTATGCCGCATTAATGTCTCAGTAGTTTATAGTAAATTCAATTGTTCATTCTTCCAATTGCTATTAAATAAGGATACAGAATTAATTGTGAATATGGAAAACAGGCTTGATACGAAATTTTCTTGGTTATACAAATTAGTCAAAGGCTTACATGTAATTATCTGTCAGCTATAAACTGTCGTGCAAATCGGCGGTTGAAAGGACGAGTTAGTAGTGAAGGGGGGCACTATACGGACAATGGGAATTAACATTACAGACCCCCCTGGGGCACTATACGGACAAGATTTATACGGACAAATTGCACAGCCTGGGTGATATACGGACAATAGGAATGGAACAGGTGGGATGACGTCACGGTACTGTACACTTGCAACAATGTGGCAAGGGACTGACCTAAATACGCGCGGCTACTCTAGGGAGGGACAAACACAAGAGAGACAGAGACATAAACAACAGATATATAAGCAAGAAAGAATAAATCTTTTCGAGGCATATGAAGTGGCCCTGAAAGGGGCCGTTGGTTTTTATGTTAACATAGATGGCATCTCAGTGATCTTCTTCTTTTTCTCAAACTTTGTCTAACCTCTGGACCGTAGATGAGGACTCGCTTGAGACAACCCTGTCTCTCCACATAGCATCTTCTTTTCCAAACAGTCGTATCGGTGATCCGGATGATGGTCCATGTTGATTTAACATACATGGGTAAGTCCGTACGGAACAGCATCGACGATACGAGAGTAGAGGATTCAACGTTTGTCCACATCTTGTGACGAGAACAGGTGAAGGGAATGAAGTGAACCGCTTTTATTTATAGTGGAAGACCGGATCGAAACGGATTGAGATTGTTCACCAATCCCAACACGCATTACAAAATTCAGTCACTTCGCGGAGTCTGTCTTCCAATCCGAAGTGAGCTACCTGTGACGTCACATTCCCTATATAGGTGCGCTAGCGTCTGTGCTCAGTGAATCGATGCGACATTGTTTTTGAAACATGACGGAAATTAAGAAGGCAATGAATTGGGGTGCACCGGCCGTGGAGACGAGAAGCGATGGCATAGCAGTGGTTACCAAAGTCAACACGGGACTACTACCAGAAGAGGTTGATTTCAATTGTGATTTAGTGGATTTTCTTTCTCCTTCGCAAGAATTTGTTCCGGTACCAGTACCTTCGCCACCTTCTCCTTCTTTACCACTCGTAGGGGATTTTAAACAGAGACAGAAAGAAGAATTTTTTACAACAGCAGAAAGAAGCAGAACAAGCTATTCTAATTGAACAGCAACAGCGAGAAGAAGAGGCAAGAAGGAAACGACAGGAAGAAAAAGAAGAAGCAGAGAAGAAACAAGGTTTAGGAGAGAAGGAGAACAGTGAAAGTCAAACGGTAACGGTACTCCTGGACAGTTTGGCAGAGTTAAGAAGTCTGAAACAAATGTATCAGACTTCTTTATTTCGACCCAAGAGAAAAAGACCTTCCCGAGCCAAACAGTCCAACACTGTTGGTAAGCCTGAGATACCAGCCCTAGTGATTTCTACTAAATCATCGACAGTAGCAGGTCCATATGTTGGCCTTGGCCGTGGCAAAGGCTTACGGCAGTTAAAGCTGATTGCTTTTCGTTCCTGAATTTGTTTTTTTAACGAGTACAAACACCCAACGGTCCTTTTCAGGGCCACTCACTTCTTTCGAAAAGAGATAGCATTCATTTTGCCTCAATCAATGAAAACACTAAATCCCTTTTTTAACCCTACGATGTACGTGTGTGAGTGCGTGAGTGTAGGCCCTTATTCTAAAACATCAAAACCAGGAGACACTTACGCTTTTCTGTCTGGTCTATTCTGGTACAAATTTTACAATCCAATTCACAACACAGCACAACACTTTAAAATAAGTTCATAGACTTCTTCTGTGTCTTTTATTTGTTCACTCTCTCTCTTTTCTGATTTTCTTCACTTTCACAGGTTTTTCCTCCTCTTCTTCCACACTTTTTTCTCGCCTTCTTTTCTTCTGTTTCTGGACGAGTCGGGGTTCTTATTTTGCCGAGGGCACCTCTTCTTCCTCTTGTTCCCGTTGTTTCTTAGGGCAGTCTAAAGACCAATGTCCTTTCTCTTCACAATGATAACAGGCATCTTGACTTTTGTCTCTTTTGACACTGGTCTTGCTTTTTTGACGGTCTGGACATTCTATAGACCAATGTCCTTTCTTCTGACAGATATAGCAAGTATCTTGACTTTTATCTCGAAAGGAAGGGGAGTAGTCCGTCGGCTTGTCTGAAGAAAACTTTCGTATGAGACCTCGCAAAGCTCAGATCAGAAGTTCGATCTGTGTGGGGTCTTCAATCGTGCTGGTCAGCTTGAGAGTGAAATGAACACTGGCCCTTTATATATACACTAGTCTGACATGGATATAAAGGTGTCCATGGCGTTTCATATGTAGTCATTTGACTTTTTGCAGTCAAGATGAAACGATCGCATCATTTCGAGAAGAAAGAAGAAGAAAGTAAGAGGCAGAAACGTGACTTATCGCCTCGCACAGTAGCTGAAGTGCTAGCTCAAATTCATGCCAGCAATTTTGAAGGTGAGATGAGTGAACCAGAATCCAGACCCAGAGAGTCTACACCCAGCCAAAGGTCGCCATCACCACCAGTGAACCCTGAAAAGTACTACCACATTCAAGAGATGGACAAACGCTCCTCTAGAAACTTCAGAACCACGACCTACAAGTATACGGTGAAGTTTAAAGATTTCAAATCCGACATACCGTTGGAGAAAGTAGATGGGTTCATCACTGATATGTGGGATTCTTTATTAACCACACTGAAACGACAATGTGAAGCCAAAGAAAACGATCGCTTGAGACTTTCCATTATTCACGATAGTTTGAAGTCCCCCGTTTGGATTGAGTTTAGAAGCTCAGCAGAATTGACACCTTCCAAAGTCATGGACAAGATTCAACACGTGCAACAATCCAACGACAAGTTTCACATCACCGACGGAAAAGCGACACTGTTCATGACCCACGTTTCTCTTTCCCAAGGGACAGGACGCAAAAAGATGTTATTGGTGGACGACTTTCGCAACATCAAGCACAGCATTGTTCAAATTAACAATCTTCAAAACAAGACGTGTTTAGCCCGTGCCATCGTGGTGGGACAAACGTATGCCGACAAGAACGACACGGCAGAATGGAAAAGAGCCTGGAAAACTATTCAAAACTCAAGCCGAGCCAAACAACGAAGAGAAGCAGAACTTCTGTTACAACAGGCTGGTCTGTCCAAAGACACCCTGTGGTATTCCTGAAATGCAAAAATTGCAAGACGTCTCTGCTCCACGCTTCACCTTGAAAGTTCACCCTCAAGAAGTGCGCGGACCTCTGTTGTTTCGAGGCAAAAATTTCAAAGACGGAAAATACATTCACATCTATCAGCACGATGAACATTTCGATGCCATCACCAGTATCACTGCATTCCTGGGATACAGTTATTACTGTGAGAAATGTGACTATGGCTATAACAAACGAGAGCAACACAAGCAATGCGGATCGAAATGTGAGGGATGTTTGGCCTCTAAACCCTGTCTTGACGAAGGACAAGAACGAGTGCATTGCTCTGCTTGTCACCACACTTGTGTCAATCCGACCTGTTACCAACAACATCTGAAAACGCAATGTTCACAGCAGAGATGTGCTTGCCAACTCCTGAGATTGTGCCCTACTTGTAGACAAGTGATACGTACCAATAATATCAACGGGCACATCTGTTCAGGAAAGAAGCGATATCACATTTGTCACCAAATCGTGGACTTGGAAGACAAATGCTACGTTCAAAAATATCATTCCAAACTTGAAGAAGAAGATGAACAGAAGAAGAAAGGCAATTTCATGTTTTTCGACTTCGAATGCATGCAGGAGACTGGCATTCACATTCCTAATTTCTGCGTGGCTCACCGAGCGTGCGAGATGTGCATCCAAGAGCCTATCTGTAGTTATTGCCCTCACTTTAGCAAGATTCCTGGAGGACGTGAAAAAATCTTTCGAGGACCGAACACATTGACCGATATCGCCCAATGGATCTTAGAAACTATCGACGAGATGTGGAACCAAAAAGACATCGAACGTTACGGAGATTGTCATCGCTATGCCACGGTGATGGCTCACCATTTCTTGGGATACAATGGACAGTTTCTTTTGAGATACTATACGGAACAAAGTACCGAACGTCCTAAAGTGACTTTGAACTGAGCCAAACTCATTTCCAGGCAAGTGGAACAAGTGCAGTTTAAAGATTCGATGAGTTACTTGGCCATGCCTTTAAGTCGCATGTCTAAAACGTTTGGAATGACAGAAATGGCCAAAGGCTATATCCCGCACTTTTTCAATACCGAAGCCAATCAACACGCCGTTCTAAGCCATTTGCCTGAGGCTCACTACTACGACACCGTCAACATGCGCACCGAACAACGAGAAGCTTTCTACGCATGGTACCAGACTCACGGCTCGGACCCTTTCGACTTTCAGGAAGAAATGTTAAAATATTGTCGTTCCAACGTGGACAGTTTACGGCGCTGCTGTGGAAAATTTCGAGAGCTGTTCATGGAACACGGAGGGAGAGATCCTTTGAAAGACCCTTGCACCATTGCCAAAGCGTGTTCCTTAGTGTACCACCAACGATTCATGCCCGAGAACACCCTAGCTGTCATAAGTCCTCAAACGACGAACTTTGTCAAACGCCAATACTCGGTCAAAGCTCTACGCTGGTTATATTACTTGTGCGACAAGGAAGACAAATGGATCCAACACGCTCGCAACGGAGGAGGCGATAAGACCATTGGAACGTATTCGATGGATGGCTGAGACTTAGAAAACCCCCAGATCGTATACGAGTTTAAAGGGTGCTTATTTCACGGATGTCCCATATGTTACCCTCAACGTGGCACTAAAAATCAGTTTTTACAAAGAACTATGGAAGACTTCTACCAGGTCACTTGTCAGCGGCGCTTGAAGTTAGAACAGCAAGGATATCAAGTGGTGGAAATGTGGGAACACGAGTAAGATCACCGTTTGAAAACCGATCCCGAGTTTAAACGCATAGTGGAAAGTTACAAGCTGGTGGACCCTCTGAACCCACGGGACAGTTTGTACGGAGGACGGACGAGTGCCACCTGTTTGCTGTATCAAGCCGACGAGGAGAAAGGAGAAGAAATCAGATACTTGGACGTGTGTTCACTGTATCCGTTCGTGTGCAAATATTGTCACTTTTCCGCAGGGCACCCGCAATTGCTGACGGAACACATCGACCTGGATAGCATTCGACAATACGAATCATTGATCAAGTGCAAAGTCTTGCCTCCCACGAACTTGTACCATCTCGTGTTACCTCACCATTGCCAAGGAAAACTGATGTTTTCCTTGTGTCGTACTTGTGCCGATACGTGCAACCAAGACCGACCTTGTCAGCACAGCCAGGAAGAACGCGCCTTGACGGGAACGTGGGTCAGCGTGGAATTGTTCAAAGCTCTGGACCTGGGATACCAAATTACGAAATTTACCAGTTTCCCAAGACAGAAAAATACCACAAGGGTGACGAGACTCAGAAAGGTATTTTCGCAGACTACGTGAATGCCTTTTTGAAACTGAAACAAGAAGTCAGTGGCTATCCATCCTGGTGCCAGACTCCCGAAGACCAAAAGAAATTCAAAGAGAAATACTGGGAGCAGGATGGCATCACTTTAGACCACATCGAGAAAAACGAAGGAAGGCGATCGTTTGCCAAAGTGATGTTAAATTGCTTGTGGGGTAAAATGGCACAACGACCGTGTTTACCCAAGACGGAGTATTTGACAGAACCTTCCAGCTACTTCCAGATGATTCACGACAAAACCAAATACATGAAACACGTGGACGTCCTTCATGAGGACTTGATCTTAGCCAGTTACGAAGAAGAACTGGACTTTGTAGAAGCCGACGAATTTGGAAATGTCATCATTGCGGCTTACGTGACTGCCCATGCTCGCTTAAAATTGTACGAAGCTTTAGAACTGTTAGAAGATCGTGTGCTGTACTTTGACACGGACAGTTGCATCTACATTGAC
Source organism: Megalonaias nervosa (assembly GCA_016617855.1). Taxonomy (NCBI): domain Eukaryota; kingdom Metazoa; phylum Mollusca; class Bivalvia; order Unionida; family Unionidae; genus Megalonaias; species Megalonaias nervosa. The sequence goes on from JAECUM010014765.1 coordinate 33,801, forward strand.
CGACTAAGAGAACGTCACTCTGACATCGAAGGAGACCGTTTAGGAGCCTGGACGGACGAGCATCCCAGCGACAAGATTCTAAGTTTTGCTAGTGGCGGTCCCAAAAATAACGGCTACGAATACCGAGACCCACAAGGAGAAGTGCACACGGAGTGTAAAGTGAAAGGATTGACTCTCAATTATCGCACCAGTCAAGTGGTAAACTTTGGTGTCTTGAAGGAAGCCCTGCAGTCTGGATTTTAGAGTTACCACCTACGAACCGCACAAGATTGTAAGTTTATCCAAACACCAAATTGTCAGTCGACCCTTGGAAAAAGTGTATTAAATCGTGTACCAGAAGCGAGTACGGCTTCCCAACCACTTCACTTTACTTTTCGGACACGCTGGTATAAAAAAAAAATGGTTCCAAGACGATAGCCACCAACAAGAAGGATGACTTCGACACAGCAGGAATCGAGTGAGAAACCCGCTAAAACTCCAAGTTCAAACCATACCATTTTCCTTTCTTCTTGCCTGACTATTGTAATTGTGCCGGTCGATTGGAAACGTTTCAAAAATGGCCCACGGATAGGGAAAGATTACCTACTGCGAATGTTTTAGCTAGAACAGGATTTGTGTACTTGGGACCTGAGACTGGATTGGGATACGAAGTACAGTGTTTCAGTTGTGGTCTGAAGTTGCGTATGGATCGATATATCTATAAAGATTCAGTTAGTCTGGAACGTACTCGATGGGCTCCACACTGTGCTTACCTTTCTATGGCATTTCCACCCATCACACTACGGTTCAGGTATGACGGTACCTTAGAGAAGGTAGTACCGTTGTCAAAGAAGAAAAAAGGAAGACTTCCAAAATTAGTCATAAAAAAGGAACAATGTAAAAGCTTGAGACTTCATTACGACTACTATAAAAAGGGACAATGTCCAAGACCGATAGTTTATTGTAACTACCAACACCAAGCGAGAAAGATGAATCCTTTCACACAGCAAGTATCAAGCGTAAGACTCAAGTCCAACGAGAAACTCGAGTACGATGATGTGCTTTGCGATTGCAGGGATGCCGTACGCTGTGACCTCAGCGATTCAGTGCCACATCATGGGAACTTTGCTACTACCATACCTAGCATGGAAAGTGATGATGTGCGTGTCAAACCTGACGGATGCGAAGGCGATGCCACTCGTCATCGTACATCTTTTCACTTTACTGGTTTTCATGGTGGATGTCATCATTATGAAACGATGCGTGTACCACCCTACGGATGTCATGCAAAACTGAGCAAACTCCTGCGGATTTCACCGTACCCTCATCGCAATGAACCTGTGAAAGACGAATATTCCTTTCCTGCGCGTTTGCCTGAATACTGCGACTTTGAAAGTCGATTCCAAACCTTTCGAGGAAAATGGCCAAACTATCTGGGAGGACCTACCCCCGAAGAATTAGCCAAAGCCGGATTTATCTACTTGGGCGAAGGGGATAAAGTCAAGTGCTTCAGTTGCGGTGTGTCACTTCACGAGTGGGAGAAGAAAGATTCCGCTTACCTGGAACATGCTCGATGGTCTCCAGATTGTCACTACCTACCTTTTTTGGGACCCAAGTAATCTTTGGATGGATACTTTACAAGAGAACATTCGTGGTTTGCCTGTGGAGTTGAGAGAATGCATATACCGACAGTTGGTCAAAATAGAAGTGAAACGCAAACTCAGAATCATTTCTCCATTTTTAAACTATGCTCTTTTCCAAAGTAAACGAAGACATATTATGGGAGGTCAGTACTTCAGTCACAAATATAAACGCGGCTATTGGCCACGACCCAGTGATACTTGATTTTTAAATGGATACTTTACAAGAGAACATTCGTGGTTTGCCTGTGGAGTTGAGAGAACACATTTACCAAGAGTTGGTCAAAATACAAGTGAAACGCAAAGAACAACTGCATCCGTTACGCCACCTATGTTTGAACCGCTGGTACCTAAATGCTATAAAGGGATTGATTCATGTGAAAGCGTTCCAGTAGTTAGACATTGTTCAACTGGACGAGAACCAGAAGACTTTGGTTGATACTCATCCTTCTACTTACAAGGTGGCCATACTACAACGAATTCCAGAGGAAGAGTTAGAGGAGTGCCAAAATCTTTTACGCTATCACATTCTGTCACTAGAGGAAACTTCTGTGCGGTGTGTGGTGTGTGAACTTGTGACTAAAAAATTTGGATTCGCTACTGGAGTACGATTAGCTCTGTGCAAAACGTACACTTATTACCTTCGACAAAAAAAAGGGTATAAAAACAGGCTTCCATGCCACGACCTTTATCATTCGTGATACAACAGATTCCGAGGAAGTAATTCAATGACACTATTCAAACGGTCAAGGATTACTATCGCATTTTACGAGAAATGTGTCCATTGAATTAGGGACGACGTGTGGTTTGTGTCTTAGTGACTTGCTGTCTGGGATTTCGTTTACCAGCCGATTCCTTGTGGACTGTTTACGAACAGTACATACCACCCAAAACATGAAAGTGGTCCCTTTAAATGTACACGAGAGACTCATTCTGTTAAAAGCTTTGCGCTTTCATCTTTATACTTCTCGACCTCTACGGGAAAACAAGATTCGTCAACTTTTAGGCACTGAAGATGTGTACGACGATGTGTGTGTAGTTTGTGACGTACACCCTCACTGGAAAGATGTATATGACTGGAAAAGTTGGGGTTTCGAGGCTTGGACGAAGGAAGTGGCACACTGCGGAAGATTTGTAGTCCTAAAAATTAAAACGTTCAGTGAAACAAGTAACTTTTAAACCTGTTTTAGTGACAGTACCAGAAGAAAAACCACTCCCCTCAGTACAGGAGAGGACCGTCATTGACATCCCTGAAAGATCGTTCCGGTAGGACCCCTGTGTAACTGTACCTAGTGTAGTGACTCTAAGAACATTACACGCTGTCCCTACGATACCACATCATGATCACCAAAACTGTTGTACAGAGACTTGTTTATATTCCACTATGATCGTTTTGACGTGTCTTTTATTCATGTACTTAACCATTTGGCTTTTATGTATTTTTGTCTTTCGTGTTGTTCACAATTAAAGATGGCAATAAACGTGTCCTGAAAAAAGTACAAAAACTCTTGTCTTGTCTGTCTTCCTATCAAAACTGACATTTCTAACAGTACTATGGCTACCTCTACTATCTCTGCTCCCTCTTCCTCCACTTTCAAAGTCATCGACGAACACTTAGATTGTGCCAGTTGGGAGGCCTTTTATCTTAGGCATCCCTTTAACATGCTCATTGCCGGACCTAGCTGTTCAGGCAAAACCGAATTTGTCAAACGTTTGATCGAACATAAACATCATTTGATCGATCGTCCACCTCAACGGATCGTGTGGTGTTACAAAGAGCGTACTGCCTCCTGCGAGAAAGTCAAGGCGATTCCATCGTCTTTGTGGAAGGCATTCCTGGCGAAGACGACGGAATCCTGTCTGACCCCAGTCAAGCCTATCTGGCCATCTTCTTCGACATGTTAGGAGAAGACGAAGAAGAAATTAAACTGTGGTTTACGCGCAAATGGCATCATCGTAATGCCAGTGTCATTTACATTACCCAAAATTTGTTTCAACAAAGTAAAGCGCATCGCACCATTATTCTCAATGCTCATCACGTGGTCTTGTTTAAAATTCCTAGAGATAAATCGCAAGTGCAAGTCTTAGCCAAACAGTTAGGAACGCCTTGGCTGACTCATGCGTACGACGATGCCACTCAAACCCCACACGCTTATTTACTCGTGGATTTAAGACCCACTACCCCTGATTATTTGCGATTCCGTACCCATCTGTTTCACCACTGGTGCCAAGATGGAGGACCTGTCGTGTACACGTCCCCGTCGTCGACTTAACCACAACAACAACCAAAAAATATCTATTAAAACCTCGGTCACTTTGGGTCTGTCTCACACATCATCAACATGACGTCACTTCAGTCTCATCTTCACGTCAAACTGATTCGTGCCTTGTACGGCATTAGTCGCGAGGAAAATCCACAAATACGTGCTCGTGTCTTAGAAGCTATTCTCAAAGACGTCTTACGATGGTTTACGGTGACAGCAAGTCAATTACTGCAAGGCATCATTAACATTCCACATCAAACTAAACGCTTTTTTGACAGAAACAAAGTAGCCTTGACGCAACTGGCCGATCCTCCCATCGACACTCAAACCAAAAAGCAAATCATTTTGAAACCTGGAGGTAGCGGTTCTCTAGGAGGTGTCATCATTCTTTCCCTCTTAAATGGGATCCCAATGCTCCCAAAGTTGTTCCCAAGAAAAAAGCCACTCCCCGACGAACCCAGAAGAAAAAGAAAAAGAGCAACGGTGTCAAGACCAGGTCACAGCCTATGAAAAAGAAAATGAAAAGTTCCCAGAAAATAACTTCTACCCGCAAGAAATGCACTGCCGCCAGGACGCAACCTTATATTCGCAAACCACGAAACCCAATTTGACACCCGTTGTTCCTAATTTGATGAAACATTTGAAACCCGCGTCTCCAAAAACTTCTTCTCCAGCGGTGACACCCCTTTCGTCTTTAGCGGCAGTGGCCGCTGCTCACAAAGTACCTGTCCACAAAATCAAGTCCAAGAGAGATCGTGCGTGTTACAAAGTTTACTGGATTTGTCCAAGCAAGAACTACCCCGATTTAGTCCGTTGCGAACTCCCCAACGTCGAGTGATGCCTGTCATTAAGTTGATATGACGTAAAGACAATCAGTGGCGTAACATGCCAGTATAAAAAAGGCCCGAGGCAAACAGTAGGGATCAGTGTTTTTGTGCTGCTGAACGCCCAAAGATGTCCCCTCAAAGACGTGCACACCGTCACCATCGTCGTTCTTCTGTCCAAAAAGGGAAAAGGAAAGGAAAAGGAAAAAGAAAGGGACTGCCTCCTCGTTTAGCCAAACATTGGGACATGTTGTCCGTCCTGACCAAAGCTCCTCCACCTATGCGAAAAATAAACTCATTCAAACCGCCTCCAAAGACGCCATCGATACCGCGAGCGAATGTTGTCTGAATGTCTTGAAAGGCACGTTAACTTTGTCTAAACATCAGAAAGAATGCTTAGCCAAACATCGACACGTTCTTCGCCAAATGGTCCAAAATAAAATTCCTATTCGTCAAAAGAAAAAAGATATTGGTGCAACGCGGAGGAATTTTACCCCTGTTAGGACCCTTGCTGGGAACAATAGGAAGACCCTTGCTGAAAGGAGTATTGGGAACGTTTGGAAGAATCCTGCGATGAAGATCAAAAGGTCCAAGAAGATAAAAGGATTGTCTGTAATTAACGGATCTCAGACGTCATCCTTGAATTCCGATGGAAGGACGAAAACTAACTTTAGTACCTTACAAACGATGGCTGAAATACCATCGTTGGCAAGAACAACGGACCCCTCATTTACCTCCTAATCCTCATTTGACCGAGATGTCCTAGTTACAAAACGAATTGCAATCGTTGATGGATCGCAGCGATTTGTCAGAACTGAAAAATCTCAACGGTACGGTCAAGTGTTGCAACAACTGCAACTTTTTCGCCAGAAAGCTTTAGATGAAACAGCTCAACCCACTCTGAAAGATTTTAAGACCCTGATGAAAAGTCCATCACCACCACTACCCCCAGCGGCCAAGACAGAGGCAGCCCCACGGATGCCTGAGGAAGAAGAGGCACGAGAAGTCTATCAAACACAGTCAGCAGCTGCCATCCCTAGTAAGATTTCAGCGTCCTTGTTGACCCCATCCCCTACACCCCAACAGGAAGAACTTAAAGCTTAGGTTAAAAAGATGATGTCCACTCCTCCTTCGACAGAAGTCAAAAAGAAAGAAGGGAAACCAGAAGTGAATAAAGAAAAGAAGGCCAAAGCCATCCCGTTACCGCCATCACCACCACCACTACCAAAACTACCTTCGACTTCGACTCCCGTGGCACATCGGACACGTAAAGCCGTTTCTAAACCACCCGCTCACCCCATCCAGAGTAGCATCAGCGAAGAGTGGATCACTTATTAAAAATGGAGAAGGTGCTAGCCAGCAATTACTACGATCCATCCCATCCTGCAGGTTACGGAGGAGTTCAGAAATTGTATCGTGCTGCCAAAACAAGACTGAAAAGTGTCCGTTTACCTCAAGTGCAACGATGGTTACAAGAACAAGCCACGTACACCTTACACAAACCCATTCGACGAAAATTTTCCAGAAGTCGCACCCGAGTGGACGGTATCCATCATCAATGGCAAGCTGGTTTAGCCGATATCTCGCATTTGGCCACCTACAATCGTGGCTACAATTATTTATTTTGTGTCATCGATGTCTTTTCCAAATTTGCTTGGGTCGTGCCATTGACTTCCAAATCGAGCAGTGAGTTAGTGCGAGCCCTCAAACTGGTGTTGAAACAAAATGGTAGTCACCCACTTCGACGGCAAACCGACAAAAGCACCGAATTTCTGAACCAAGCTTTCCAAAAAGAATTAAAAAAACGTGACATTCATTTATTCACCACCGAGAATTCCGAAGCCAAAGCCAGCATCTTGGAACGTTTTCAACGCACCTTGAAAGAACGCATGTGGAAATATTTTACGCACCAACACACTCTCAAGTACATTGACGTCTTGCCACACCTTGTCCAAGCGTACAACCAATCTTACCATCGGAGTATCGGACGTGCCCCAAGAAGTGACTCCCGACAACGAAGTGACCGTCTTCGAGCACTGTTTGGGGCGTCCCCGACGGTGACTGTCTCCATGAGAGGTGGAGTGTTGACAGCAGGAGATTGGGTGCGCATTGGCAAAACCAAAGTACTTTCGACAAAGGTTACCTACCCAACTGGACCACCGAATTGTTTCGTGTCACTGAACGAGTGCGTGGTCGTCATCCTGCCGTCTATAAATTGGAAGACATGAACGGGGAAGTGTTAAAAGGAACGTTTTACTTACCAGAGTTACAACGTGTGACCAAAAAAGAAGACGACGTGTACGAGGTCGAAAACATTCTCGATCGAAGAACCCGAAAAGTGGGAAAAGGTCGTGTCAAAGAAGTCAAAGTACATTTGAAAGAATATCCTCCCAGTTTTGATTCTTGGATCGACTCTTTGCACATCATCGACTATAAAAAGAAGTGACCATCATGCCCTTCAACACAGCCTCAGCTACTGCAGTGACCACTTCTTCCCCACTTCTTCTCTGCAAGAGCTACAAAAGCAACCCTTGTGGGTGGGTGTGGAGAACGTGTATCTAAAACGCAAATCGTCTTTTTCTGCCAAATCTTTGTGGTGTATTGTGTCATCGGTGCTGCCATTGCCAATTTGAGTTTGCAACAAGGAGACAAACAATTGTGGACCATTTCACTCAGCAGCTGCATCGGTTACCTTCTTCCCAATCCGTCCCTAAAATACTCTTCTAACGGGAACAACAACGGGAGCCTTGCGTCCAACATCAGTCCCGCTTCCAACAGTCAGCATAACAATCCTCTTTTAGACACTCCTCTGACCTCCAGCGACCCCTCGGACACTAGAACTGTGGAATTATAAAAAACCAATTTTACTTAACGTTACCCAGTGACAGTTCCATTGAGGTGTTTCCCAATAATACTTTGTGCTGTTTCACGGCAAGATTACCTCAGGCCATCCAATTGGATCACGAAGCCCATTGGGAAGTGGCTTTGGTGGAAATGATTCACCCTACACAAAAACATCATTGAAAATCAAGACACTTTTTCGGTGGAAGTTCATGACCCGCAATTGCAACAAGCCTTGGATGAACGCACCACTACCGTTGACTCTATGAAAACACAAGACCCCAAAACCATTCGCTCCACTTATCGATTGAAAATTCCCCCAGGCTATTATTTAGTGGTCAACATTTGGTGAACGCGATTGCTGACAGGTTCAATGCCTTGTTTGGTAAAGTCTTGGAGAAAGCCAGAAGAAGTGTCACGATCGAGTACCATAAAATATCTCTTCGCCTAATGATCAAACTTTCAGAAGAAAAAATATTGGCCATTACATTTTGTCCTGAATTGTATGACATTTTTGGTGGAGACATCAAGTTGATCAAGATTCAAAACGAAATACCAGTCGTTACTGGCAACTTGAATTTTGCGAAATATTTTCCATTCCCTGTAGAAATGAACCAAGGACTGAATTTGATGTTTTTGTACTCCGATATGGTGGAGTATAACATGGTGGGACACACCTCCGTACCGTTACTGCGTGTCCTTCCTTTCAAAGTGGATTCTGCCACGCTGCTGACGAGGAAGGTGGAAACACCTATCACGTTCACCGCGAATTTGTACATCCTCACTATCTGCCAGTCAGTAAGTCGTATTTCGATACTGTCAACATTACTATAAAAGGAGATCTGGGACAAAATATTCCATTCACCAAAGGGAAAGTCACAGTGAAACTCCATTTTCGAAAACGATTCCTCTAACCCCTTGTCAGTCATGTATCCTGTGCACCAAGGAGTCGCTCGACAACGAGGACATGGTTTAGGAGATATGCTAAAATCAGCCTTTCGTTCGGTGGCTCCCGTTTTGAAACCGATGGTGTCACGGGGATTGAACGCCTTGAAAGATGCCGCTTTGACGCAAGGCAAAGAATTTCTCCACAATGTCATCATTGACAAACAAAACCCCAAAGAAGCTTTCTTGAGAGCAGGCAAAAATGTTTTGCTTCAAACGGGCAGAGACATTTTGGGCCGTGGGTGCCAACAAGTCAGACGTTCCTGCTTCCCTAACACCACAGCAAGAACAAGGCAGAAAAAGAGACGACGTAGGCACCCCTTCAGATGACTTCACACCCTCAGAGCTAGAAAGACTAAGAAAAGATGAACTGCTCGAGACTTAGACGTTTTTGATTATTAAATCACACACAAAAAGAAAGAAAGAAAATGATGGACCGAGAGTCTTGTGCCTGTTCCAAGTTGGAACTGGATCTGTTTGCCATGCCACCCACCATGATGACGATGCAAGAATCCCAATGGGTCGAATTTCATCCTGTCTTCTCTCTGACGGATTCAGCTCCCATTGAGTTTAAAATCAAAGGACAGCCCGAAGATTACATCGATCCGAATAGCAGTTACTTGTATCTGAAACTCAAAGTGATCAAAACGGACAACACCAATCCGGGAACCGATGCTAGAGTAGCTCCCGTCAACAATTTCATGCATTCCTTGTTCAGCGAAGTGTATTTGTACTTGAAAAACAAACTGGTGAGCAGTAGCATGGATACTTACCTTTACCGAGCGTACCTGGAAAATCTCTTGACGGACGGAAAAGAGGCCTAGAACACTCATCTGGATGCTTGCGTGGTTTGAAAATCTGACACCGCAGGCGAGAACAAGTTTAACGACACAGACCTGACAGCAGATGACAATCCTCACAATGTGGGCTTTAACGACCGTCGAAAGAAAATCCTACAATGGATCGTTTGCATTTGGACATGTGGTTTGCAAGACAAGTATTTGCTCAACGGAGTGGATATTCGCCTGAGATTGAATCGTAGCAGTACCGCTTTCCATTTGATGGCTCATGCGAAAGAGTGCAAAACCATTATCCAAGAAGCCAGACTTTACGTGCTTCGCGTAGAAGTGTTACCTAAAGCGGGAAACGACATCAGTCACACATTGAGCAGAACAACCACCAAGTATCCGATACGACGCGTAGAAGTGAAAACTTTCACCATTGCTGCTGGACTCCGATCCAAGATCAAAGATCATCTGTTCCAAGGACAGTTACCCAAACGTTTAATCGTTGGCATCGTCAGCAATGCAGCCCTCAACGGAGCCCACGATCAAAATCCTTTCCAGTTTAAGCACTACAGAGTATCCACGATCGAAGCCAGTCGCGATGGCAAGATCTTGTGTACCAGACCCTTCGAACCTAACTTTACCCAGAAGGATTATTTGAGATCGTACTTGTCCCTGTACGAAGCTACCGGATAGCTAGGGACCAACACCAGTCACGGTATTTCGTACGAAGATTATGAGGGAGGTTACATTTTGTGGGCTTTTGATTTCACCCCAGACCAAGGCAGCGACGAGGGACATTTCCACCCTATAAAATCCGGTCAACTGCCTGTGGAACTTCAGTTTGCAGAAGCTCTCGCAGATACAGGGAACGTCATCCTGTATGCTGAATTCGATAATACCATAGAAATCAACAGTTTGAGAGAAGTCATTCTAGATTATTAAAAGCTATGGAAGACTCTTATCCCTCTTTGAAAGGTGAAGAATCTATGGAAATGAAATGGGAGGATACCGTGAAAGCAGAACCCCAAGACAAGGACGAAGAGGACGAAGTAGTGGTCAAGTCCGGATGGTCAGAACAAGAAGAACATTTAGTGTCCTGTTTTGCTAAACACCTGGCGGATAAAATTACGGAATTGACAAAGAAAGATTGCTGTGGATGTCAAAACGATCATCCCAGTCAAATTCAACACGATAAATGTCTGATGATGAGTCAAGAAGAAAAATTGGACGAGTATCTGGAGGAAGCTTGGAGTCTCATCTCGGAAGAAGCAGTGTTGCATGAGTGGTATAAAGGCTTGCGTGATCATTCCTGTCCTCCATTGATTACTCTAGAGATCTATCGCATCGAAGCTCTCTTAGCCCAGAGTTGGAAGACAATGCGAAGAAACGGTTACTTGTCAGAGATTTTCAAGTAAAAAGTCGGGATTGAATTGATGACTTATCATTACCTGTGAAAAAAAAAAACAAGAAAACAAAAATGGATACCTGGGAACTTTATTACCTTTTGAACGACAGTTCGTACACTACTTCTTGGAATCCTGTCGTGTGTGCTAAAGATGAACTACCTCATGGCAAAGCTCAAGACCATCAAGCTTATGTCATCAACACGGACGATAGTCATCTCCCAGGAACCCACTGGGTAGCCGTCTACTTCCCACAAGAGGATTATGTGGAGTATTTTGATTCGTATGGATTACCACCTTTGGAAGACGACATCATTGACTTTATGAGAAGAAATGCCCAGACGACACGATTCAATAATGTGAAATTACAAGGTACTGATTCCATGGTGTATGGACAATATTGTGTGTATTTTCTTCATCAACGCAGTCTTGGATATTCTTTAGAACATTTAGTGACTTGTTTTGATCGTAACTCTTCTAGAAACGATGAGAAAATAGATCGATGGTTTTATGACCGTTATGGCTATATTTTGTCTTTAGCTGGGAAACGTAGTGTACATCAATGGCCTCATGTTTTCCATCAGTGGAAATCTCACATGATTTCACAACGTTGTCAACCTTGTCAAAATAATATGTTTGATGTTATTGTTAATTGTTAGTTGGTAGTTATTTGCTGAATAAAAAATGTTGTGTTTAAAAAAATGTGTCTGTCGTTTGTTTTCAAAAAATCACTGTGAAGATATACTCTTTGACTTTTCTCTATCCCTCACCATGACATGAGTTATCATAGCGTTCCGACCCAACATAAACTTATTAGGGATGTTTTCTATCGCGTCCGCGTTTGAACCATATAAAGCGGGTCGGTCTCCAGTCAAGCCATCCATGGTTGACTCGTCCACCTATGAACATGCCTTCAAGTCTTGCCAAGCTAAACGAAGCTTACGTAAATTTACATCGCGTCAGGCTAAACCTGATAGCGACGCCTGAAGAGATAGATTATGTCAGGATGTTAACAATAGCCCAAGACCTTGTAGAAGAGGTCTTCAGAGAGGAAATCAAGAAAGAGCAAGAAGAATGGACAGAGAAGTACAGACTTCAGAAGCAGCAGAGAGAACAGCAGCAGCAGCAGCAGCAGCAGCAGCAGCAGCAACAGCAGCAAGAACCAGACAGAGATTTTGTCGACTGCCGAGTAGACACCAAGGAGTTCTCCTTCTCTTTCCGCAGAAGCAGGCCGTATCGTTTAGGAAAGCCTGCCGCTTGACGGGGACGCAATCTTAGACAGTAAAAAGATTGCCATCACTCCCCGTTAACAAAAACAGCCCTTTTCAGAACTACCCCCCCCCATACTCTCTAAAAGACATACTAATTCAATTGCCAAAACAAATGTGTGTGTTTGTATCTTAAAAAAATAGAAGTGTGTCTATAAGCACTTCGTTTCTCTGTCTTGTCCGATAGTGTATGTCTGTGTTTGTAAGTAAAAACGTTAACGTCAGTGTTTCTTTTAGGTCTGCGCGTTCCATGTTTTGTTTTTGGTTATGGTAAGTTTTGGTGAAAGGGGATGTTTCCTTCACGTCTGTGCTCCAGGGATATAAAGCAGCGCGCTCGTCAGTCTGGCTACCATTGTTGACCAGTCAACACAAAATGAATAATAGAATTGCCAAGCTTCTAGAACTCCAAATGCACCTGGGATATGCCAGGAGCATTTTAGATGAGCTGACTATGGAGGCTATAGCCGAAGAAGCCAGGATAGAGGAGGAGGAAGAGAAGAAAAAGAAAGAAGAGGAGAAGGAAAAGAAGCGAGGGATACTGCCTCACCTCATACTAAGACCTCTGTGTGAGGTCAAGCCTGAGGTAAGGACGCCTCCACGAACAGTACTGGCACGACAACCAGCACCACAACCACTACCAGCACCACATCCTCTACCAGTACCACAGCCACTGCCAGCACACAACTTCATTATCCACGAATGTGGCATAGGAGAAGGAGGGAAACCTTCACTATCCCAGAGAAGGAAGATTGGAACAGTGAAGCAACTCAAGTCCCCTCTGCACTCCCAAGAACAACACTGAATTGGGAACAAGATTGGAGTAGGAGATGCGTGTGTGGTGCCCGACCTGGGAGGTGTCAGCATTAACCAGGTGCATATGGTATTTGAAAAAACAGCCTTTCTCAGGGTTAACCAGATCTCTAAAAAAGAGACACTATTCAAATTGCCAATTTGTGTGAATGCAGAGTAGTGCGACTATAAATATTCTCTCCTTTACTGATGTGTGTGTTTGTGTTATGCGTTCGTGTACGTTTGTGTGGATAGTAGATATGGTGTGTTTTTTCTTCTTTTCCCGTTTGTATGGATAGCAGATATGGTGTGTTTGTGAGCGTTCGCGTACGTTTGTGTGAATAGTAGATATGGTGTGTTTTATGCGTTCGCGTACGTTTGTGTGGATAGTAGAGTGTGGTGTGTTTCATGCGTTCGCGTACGTTTGTGTGGATAGTAGAGATGGTGTGATTTATGCGTTCGCGTACGTTTATGTGGATAGTATATAATGTGTTTGTATGCGTTCCCGTACGTTTGTGTGGATAGTAGGTATGGTGTGTTTTATGCGTTCGCTTACGTTTGTGTGGATAGTAGAGTACGTGTTTGTATCCGTTCGCGTACGTTTGTGTGGATAGCAGAGTGTGTGTTTTATGCATTCACGTTCGTTTGTGTGAATAGTAGAGTGTGTTTTATGCATTCGCGTACGTTTGTGTGGATAGTAGATATGGTGTTTTTATTCTTCTCATCCCGTTTGTGTGGATAGTAGAGTGTGTTTTTTATGCATTCTCGTACGTTTGTGTGGATAGTAGAAATGGTGTTTTTATTTTTCTCTTCCCGTTTATGTGGATAGTAGATATGGTGTGTTTTTTCTTCTCATCCCGTTTGTGTGGATAGTACATGTGGTGTGTTTTATGCGTTCGCGTTTGTTTGTGTGGATAGTAGACAATATGTGAAGTGAGTGTAAGGGATGTTTTCGTTCACGTCCGTGCTTGACGTATATAACGCGGAACGGTCGTCAGTCTGGCTACAAGAAATGCTCCTCAAATACTCAATTCGACTGGCCAGCCAACCAAACTCGCATCCCACTAAGAAGGCCATTAGCAAATGCGGCATAACATTTAATAGCAAATACGTTCCGAACACACCAGGCGGAAAACAAATCCTCGAGCTAAGAAAAAAACTGCCAATCTTGGAACAACTGGAGGAATACACTAAGCCCCTGGACCAAGCCCCTTGGACTAACCCCAAACCAAGGATTAACATCAAAGCTACCAACCTTGGAAACAAATCGGCACATGAGCTAAAACTAAAAACATCCATTGTAAGTGATATACAAGACACCTATTCTAGTTTCGTTAAAATATATACTGATGGATCCAAAACACCTGAACCACCTAGAACAGCAGCAGTGGTAGTTATCCTAGAGTACAACATACAAATGGGACCCAAATTACCGGACCACTGCTCCATATATACAACTGAATTCTGTTCCATCATTGAGTCACTAAGGTGGATCAAAAATAATAACATCCCAAAATCAGTAATTATAAGCGACTCACTCAGTGTAATTACAACAATTAAAAACAAAAGCACTAAAACTAGAGAAAAATTCCTTGCCGAGGCATATCTCCTTCTTAAGGAACTATCCATCAGAAAACAAATAATAGAGTTCATGTGGGTTCATGTGGGTTCCGTCACATATAGGGATCCCCGGCAATGAACAAGCAGATCGAGTCGCTAGAAATAAATTAAGAGATCCAAACCTGCCACGCTCAAATATAGCACTAGCGAAATTTTAACTATAGACGAAAACTACATAAACACGCAAGGGCAAGAATCATGGAATGCAACATCCAAGGGAAGGAAACTTCATTCCATCCTAAATACAGTAAACAGGTCCATTAAACCACCAAATACAAACAGCTCGGACCAAAGAACTATAAACCGGTTACTATCAGGAAAAACAAAACTTGCAAGCCCACCTCCATAATCTGCTATCACTGCCACACCATAGAGGATCTTCATCATGTGTTCAATCATTGCTCACAACACCAACAAGCTAGAATCAAACTGCAACTAACTCAAAAAGAAATTGGATCCCCAACAACTTATCCTGAATTGATAGGGAAGAACAACCCCAATATCACACTAACTTATGAGAACATCATTCAATTCCTAAACGAGGCCGGACTTAGGGACAAAATATAAACATAAACAAAAACCATAACACATTCCTTAAAAGAAACCATTAAATCAATAAACCGCGTGGGTGTCTCTGAAATGTCAGTCGGGACCTGATTATTCAGCAGAAACACTCGTGCAGAATAAAACACCTAAATAAATCATGATACACAATTAATAAACAAAAAAGCTGTGCGAGTGTCTCTGAAATGTCGACAGGGACCTGATTACTCAGCGGAGATACTCGTGCTGATCAGATTCCAAATATGAATTAAAACTAAAATAGGACGTACCAACCAAATAACTCACGAAACACGCAAATAGTGGACAAAACAAAAAGCTGAGCGGGTGTCTCTGAAATGTCGAAGGGGACCTGATTCCTCAGCGAAGACACCCGTGCAGATTTAAACCCCAAATTAATACCAAATTGAAATAAAGATAGGACGTATTAGCCAATACGAAAACACGCAAATAATATTCAATAAATCAAGCGGGTGTCTCTGAAATGTCGAGGGGGGCCTGTATACTCAGCGGAGACAGTCGCACGGTACAAAATCTACACAACATAGTAAAATGATAACATAAAATCACTCCGGCATTACAATAGGAAAATCACAAAGACCACCAAAAAAAAAAATAAAAAAAAAAATAAAAAAAATAAAATAAAAAATAATTCTATCTACCGCCTCAAACCTTTCTTTTCACCTCTAACACTCATTCTTCCTCAAAACTAACCCTTATTAACATCCTAAAACACCCCTATGAAAGATGGCAGCCACTCCAACAAGAAAGAATGTCCAGGAAAAACGTTGACACTATAAGGTGATCCGCACATCAGGATCATCAGGGCCGGCCATAACAAGCAATATGAACTACAGTAGGACCCCAAATAGTATCATATAAAGTGGTCAAATTCCAATGACCATCAGGCCCCGCCGCACAAGGTGGCAATTAAATACTACACGACCAAGTACGGTCCCAAAATACGTTTAACAAACCCAGACCGTTAGGCCCTAATCAAAGTAAATAGGTTCCCTAGGACCCCAAACCAATAGAGCATATAAGGTGGTCTAAGCCCAGGACCACCAGGGCCAGTGATACAATGTGACAACAAAAATACACACACACCAATGGCTGCCATCCTTGGTAAACCCTCCTCCTTTTCCTCTAATAAAAACAGCACAGGGTATTTCCTAATATCAACCACTTTCGACTTAAATCCACCATATATTCCAAATTCGTCCAAGATCAACAACCCTGACACTACGGACCTGTCGATGTGGATTTGCGCCGCCCTACCAGCCCTTCGCCACCTTTACCTCTGCCAAACATACATTTAACAGCGTGCAATGCACGCATTAAAATATGCTACCTAAACCTGAGTGCGTGCCTTGAATCCCAGTCAGTAACCTGAATGATATATAGGCGACTGTATCATGAGTGCATGAGGGGTCAATTCCCACTCATCAAGCCATCCATTTAGGCAATGTGAAACACTCCAGTTACCGTTCTCTGCCTGACGGCTCATTTAGCAGCACTCATTGAGTGCATTAAAGCCTGGGTGAGGTGGCTTTCATTCCCTCTCCCAGAAATGTTTAACAGCCTGCCATGCAGGCATTAAACAGTGGCACATGTACAATATGTACGCAAGCCACTTTAATTCCAAAGAACAACAACAACAGTCTGGCTACCCGCGTTGACTAGTCAACACAACATGGACTTGTTCAACAAATTGAAAGACAGTTGGTACTGGATGATGGATGAAGCCTACGTGCTGGAAAGGCTTGAAAAGGAATGGAGGTTCCCAGGTAGCCTAGACTTGGTGAACAGTCTGAAAGTAGCCAGTTATGAATTACAAGGTATGATAGAGGAGGAAGTGGAGAAGTTGAGAGGCTTCATCCAGCTTAAATATGTAAGAGTGGGACATATATTGTTATAATGTTAACAATGTCAGATGTTTTTTGGAAGACATATTCCATTTGACCGAGTGGCCTTTTGTGAAACAAAGGCTTAGACCATTTAAAGAAAGGCGAAGACATCATGAAAAAGGTAATGGAAGAAGATGTGAAGAAGATTAAAGAGACCTGGGCAAAAGAGAGGAAGGACAAAAAAAAAAAATGGACTTTGAGAGACTGAACAACAACTGGATCAAGGTGCAGGGAAAATTTAGATCCATGGGACATCCAGACTGGATGGCAGACGAAGAAAAGAAGAAGAAGAAAGGAATCATTGGAAAAGTGAGAAGCTGGTGGAAGAACTGGAGAAATTAGAAGAAGAACCCAAAGGCCCTTTTCAGGGCCACTTCATATGCCTCGGAAAGATATTTATTCTTTCTTGCCTATATATGCGTTTTTTATGTCTCTGTCTCTCTTGTGTTTGTCCCTCCCTAGTGTAGCCGCGCGTATGTAGGTCAGCCCCTTGCCACATTGTTGCAAGTGTCCAGTACCGTGACGTCATCCCACCTGTTCCATTCCTATTGTCCGTATATCACCCAGGCTGTGCCATTTGTCCGTATAGTGCCTCAGACGGGGGGTGGTGGTGGGGGTGGTGGTGGTGGTCTGTAATGTTAATTCCCATTGTCCGTATAGTGCCCCCCTTCACTACTCGAGTTTCCAAACGATTCGATTAAACAGTGTCGCTTTGGTAATTGTACTGGGTGCACTTAAAATAAATTTTGAAAACGTTGCAGACTTAGTATTTTCAATATCTCTAAGTTTTCTCTGAAATAAAAAAATGAAATCGTCTCTTTCAGTTTTTATACCCACTAAACAACATCGATTAATTAGTATGTTGGTAAGCTTCCCTTTGGACCCAAGAATATTAGGCAATCACAAACAAATTAACTAACCACTTAATAATTAAGTTTGTCGTGAATATTATACGGACGCAATACCAAAATGAACCAGACTGCGTTGGATTTTGGTTCACAATGACGGAATATCCTGGAGTGGAATAAATGCCAGAAAAATAGTACTCATTTATTGATAATAGGGAAAATTGAAAATTTTAAACAAAAATTATATAAAAGCATGCAAAATTTAATTCTTCGAAAGTAATCCATTGCCACGCCAGAAAAAGATACAGAAAACTGTGGTTTTGCTCTACCAGTATAATAAAACTGTTTGATTTGGAGACGAAAATCATGTACGCCAACAATGTGACTTCAGAACTTTGTCAAATAAAACGAACAAATTTAAATACGGTATTAGGTAATTCTCCTTTATAGCATATATTAGCAGTAAGTAACTTTAACTCTACAAGGGTTTTATTTATATCTGACCTCAGTTCTTTATGGCAATTACATTGTTATCTGAATATTTGTAACTGTGATTGATTGTTTGATTAATTGACTGACCGAGTGTCCTTGTAATTAGACTTCAACTGGTTTCGCAATAGTGAAATAACAAGTTTCAGAATAGTGAAATAACACGTTTCGGAACAGTGCCATAACTCTTGTTCATGCCGCTTTATCTAAATAAATCGATGACGCATACATCATTGTTTCTATTGCATTTTGTTGAGTGTTTTACATCAGTCTCAAAACACAATACTAGGATACTAAAGCATCAAAAATTAACAAAGAAACACAACATATCCAATTTAACCGAACTGAAGTCCCGAAATATAGCTGCAGCACTGATGGCTGGTGTAATAGCCTTGACGTTCTGTATCATATTATTATGCAGCCAAACGGGAAGTTTACATTGCCGTTGGTTTACATTTTTATTCAGTTCATAGAGGCTTAGTTCATCTAGCCAAACTGGAAATCCTATTTTAACTTTATCCATAGGGGACACTATATAGCCATATGTTAACTTGTGGATTGTTATAGGCTGTTTCCATGCTGAAAAACCTATAGAGCCATACGGGAAATGTATTGTTAAACAGTTTTTGATAAACATCAACCCATCAAACACCGCTAAAATACAATAACTGATTTTTGATTACTATCCAAACACACACCCGGCCATCCAGCACCTAATGTTTACTACAATCAAACACATCCTCCTACCATCAAACGAAGATGGCAAGTGAGTGGATGGGATTAATCAGTTAATCAAAACCCTGGAGAAAACTCGCAAAAGCGTGCTGATCGAGTATCATACCATTGCCCGTTGTCTTAAAATGCATTTTTCGGATTGTAGAATAATCCCCATTACCTTATGTCCGATTTGTTTTCTATTTTGGGTGATACCCGACCCAGGCTGCCATGAAAATCATTCACAACAACGAACAATTCTACTAGTATTTTCGTTACCTTGTCCAATTGAACGAAGGACTCAATTTATTGTTCATGTACTCAGACGTGGTCGAGTACAACACAGTTGGAAACACAGCCGCTCCATTACACAGAGTAATTGCTTTTAATGTGGATTCTGTCATCGCTGCTTACGTGGAAGATGCAAACACGTATGATGTATCACTTCTGCGGGGAAATTGTATATCTTAATCACCCTCCGCTCAATAAATTGTATTTTGACAGTGTCATCATTAGTATGAAAGGAGATCTTGGTCAAAATATTTTATGCTCGAAGGGAAACGTCATAGTCAACTGCAATTTCGAAAATGATTCTTTAGTTAATTTGAAAAACAAACGTGTCCTGTGTCGCAAGGAGTCGCTTGACAACGAGGGCATGGTTTAGGAGATATGTTAAAATCAGCTTTTCGTACGGGATTACCTATGTATGGTAACTGGGGGATTGCATGCTTTAAAAGATGCCACTTTGACGGAAGGAAAATGACTTCTTCAAAACGTCTTCAGTGAAATTCAAAGTCCCAAAGAGGTCTTCATGACAGCAGGAACAGACGACTTGCTTCAAAGTGGAAATGATCGCTTGGTTCTCTGAGATATCCCTATAAATTCACACTTCTGATCAAGGAATTACTACTTGTTTTATCCCAAAACAAGGACAAGAGAGAGAGAGAGAGAGAGAGAGAGAGAGAGAGAGAGAGAGAGAGAGAGAGAGAGAGAGAGAGAGAGAGAGAGAGAGAGAGAA
>JAECUM010014766.1:0-52500 GCA_016617855.1 Megalonaias nervosa
TCAAATTTGCTTCACTGAGTCAATCAAAGAATTTCCGAGTGGTTTTCAAGTGATCTTTCCAGGTATCATTGTCTAGACCAGATGTTATCATGTTATTCAGTGCTGGAATGTTGATGGAGAATTTTGCATACTGTATATTTAATTTAATTGTTTGTTAGTTAGCTTTAACACATTTTTTATTATTTCATTACATGCAATTCTAATGTACCATTGTATGCTAGACTTGACCTTGTCCAAAACTGAGTTCATTTCTGCTTGACCTGACTGACTTTTTAAAATATTTGTTTTATTTCATTTATGTCAACAACTAATACATGGCTAAATTATTCTCTATGTGTATGAGCTTAATATCAAAATATCTATTTAGGTAAACAAGACAGAGGTAAATATGTTTATTTGGGTCAAAGTTTTGGAGTTTTCTAAGTTAATTTTACATGATCTAGCTTATTCTGTTGTAAACTTTTGATCATTATAGAAGGTTATTTTCCATCAGGTAATTTTTTTTATATAGAAAATGCTAATTGTGACCTGAGGTCAAGTGGAGAACTATGTAATCTTGTGATTGTGAGGACTTGGTCATTCGCGCTTTAACATCTAGCACTTTCAAGTTTTATTATGTTGTGACCAGTTTGGGCTGAATTTTATTTTCTTCAAATTATTGAATTCAAATGACTATTTTCTCTTGAAATACAAAAGTGCTTTGATAAAATTCTTGGATAAAGACATTCATTGGAATTTATACTGCACTAAAACCTGGAATTATATTACTTTAATTCAACAAAATACTGTTGACACATCAGCACTCCATATACTATAACAGACATGTCATCGCACTTAATTTTGGATCTCTTCGGGACTTGTACTGAGTTTCATTCAGGACTTTATATTATTAGGACTTGTTTCTTTAATTCTTGGAATATTTTGGGATTTAATTCGCAATACCGTAAGTTCTTTTTTTTTTTTTTCATTTTCACTCTATATACTAGGGAAATAAATTATTTCTTAACTTGTACAAAAATTGTTGTCTTTTACTCTTTTCTGTTACTTATTTTAAGAGCTTAGACTCGTAACAGAAAATTGGGCGCTCGTCTGGGATACGAATTTCGTTAAAATATTTCAGAAAACTTTGTGAAATTTAAATTCTCCTAGTTTCGGAATTTTTGAAATCACAATTATTGCTTCACATTTTAAATCTCGTCAGTGAAATTAACAAGCTTTTTAGAATGTCATCTAAAGTAGAGATATTTATTTCAAATCCAACCTAGGAAAAGCTGGACTCCTTGAAGAAGATGAATTGCTTCAGCTTGCCAGAAAATATGATCTTTCTGAGGCAAAAGCTTCTTTAAAGAAGCAAGAAATAAAACATATTTTGGTCGAATATTTGGTGGAAAAGAGTGTTTTGGATAAAAGTGCTTTGGATTTGATTAGTAAGCCTGCATCAGAATCTAACATAAAAGTAAAGGAGTTAAAATTAAAATACAAGATAGAATTAGAGTTAAGAAAGCTCGAGCTTCAAGGACAGATGCAGTTAGATAAAGAGGAAAGAGAGAGAGAGGAAAATGCAGTTGCAGTTACAGAAAGAAGAAAAGCAAATGCAAATGCAATTGGAGAAAGAGGAAAGAGAGACGCAAATGCAAATGCAATTGGGAGAGAGAGAGAGAGAGAGAGAGAGAGAGAGAGATGTAAATGCAAAAAGAAAAGAAAAGGAAGACAGAGAATTGCAGAGTGAAAAAGAGAAGGAAGAAAGAGATTATCAATTTAGATTAAAAGAATTCGAGCTGGCAAGTGAAAAGTACATCCCCAATTTACATACAAATTCAAGTTTTGATGTTACTAAGAATATTGGGTTAGTGCCCCCTTTTAGAGAAATAGAAGTAGATACATATTTCCTTCCTTTGAACAAATTGCTGAAAATTCAAAGTGGCCAAGAGAGCATTGGACTCTATTATTACAGAGTGCACCTTTTGGCACAGCCATGGACATCTATGCTTCCCTGTCAGTACAGCAAAGTACTGACTATGATCTTGTTAAGGAATGCAGCTTAAAGGGTTATGAGTTAGTCCCTGAGGCTTATCGACAAAAATTCAGGAACTATAAAAAAGAAGCTGGACAAACTCATGTCGAATTTGCAAGAGAAAAAGAGCAGTTATTTAATAGGTGGTGCTTAGCCAAGAAAGTTGATCAAGATTACGAAAATCTAAGACAACTCGTATTACTTGAAGAGTTCAATAATTACGTCAATAGTAACTTACGACTTATCTTGATGAGCATAAAGTGGAAACCTCAGAAAATGCTGCTCGTACTGCTGTCGAGTATTCCTTAGCTCATAAAGTTTCTTTTGTAAGTAAGTCTTCTACTCAAAAATATTTCAGATTAATACGAGCCCTTCCAAATCTCAATCTGGCACAACTTTTAGAAATCAAGTTTCATATAAGATTACTCTGCTTTGGTCACACTGTTCACATTACTATCCAGTCAGTACAATTAAGGACAGTATTATCTGGTTTTGGCACAAACCTACATGGTAAACTCCATTTACTTTAACTTGGCTCTATGAAATCATCCTCCAGGAAATAGTGAATTTCCTTCTAAAAACATTCTTGCTTGAGAGTGTTCATCCTCTAAGAATGCTGTTTCATAGGTGTGGAAACTACAATTTCATTGTCATAGTATATTTATTTGCTTGTGTTGGAACATCTGGAAACAAGTGCTCATATTCACATAATAGCTATTTTAATTCACTCTTTTCTTGTGGTTGTAGATGTGAAAGTTATATTTTC
Organism: Megalonaias nervosa; assembly: GCA_016617855.1. Lineage (NCBI taxonomy): Eukaryota > Metazoa > Mollusca > Bivalvia > Unionida > Unionidae > Megalonaias > Megalonaias nervosa. Next base: position 2,781 of record JAECUM010014766.1, read on the forward strand.
GAATTCCCAAGATTAGTTAAACGAAAGTCATTAGAGTGAGATTGCATTCCATCGCTTACATCCTCACTGTGTATCGCAGGTATATCTAACTTGATTGATTGGGTAAACGGGTTATCTCTTTCAACATACTCCCTTAACGAATTTGTATGGGGAAGATGATTATGTTTCCTTCTGCCAGGAGCGGTAATGATATAATTTATGTAACTTTCTTTTCAATTCCATAAGGACCATAATACATACCTTGAAGAGAGTTTTTTGAGGTATAGGCAGGAGAACAAGAACTATATCATCCGGCTGAAAACTCCTTCTTGCTGTAGTTCTGTCATACCTTAATTTCATTCTTGATTGAGTAGAGTGAAGATTAGTCAGTGCAACTTCACAAGCCTTTGCCAACTTATATTGAAATCAGAGACATAATCAAGAAGATTAATTTCTGAATCTTTAGTTGAAAGAAAATTCTGTTTTAATAACTTCAATGGTCCACGGACAGTAAGTCCAAAATCTAGTTCAAAAGAACTAAAACCCAATGATTCTTGAACTGATTCCTTACGAGCAAGCAACAACAAATGAACACCCTCATCCCAGTCTTTTCATGTATCAAAGCAATGCGACCGAACAATTTTCTTCAAAGTTTGATAAATCTTTCCAAAACCCCTTAACTTTCAAGATGATGGACAGAATAATTAACTTGCTGGATGCCTAAATGATGCAATATTAGCTGGACAATTCCAGACATAAAATTTTACCTTTGATTTGGGAAGGCCAAAAGGTGTAAGAAACTTTATCAAAGTTTTGACTATGGTTCTTGTTCTAATATTCCTCAAAGGAATTGCCTCTGGAAATCTAATGGTCAACAAGTATCGAGCGCCTAGCTTGGGTAAGAGACCGACACAATCTGCCATTATTCGGCAGAATGGTTTGTCAAATGCACGAACAGGCTGTAGATGAGCCTTAGGTATCTTCTGATTGGGTTTTCCTAGTATTTGACAAGTGTGACAAGATCTACAATATTTATAAACATCACTTTTAATTATAGGCCATAAAAAAGGTTCAAGATCTTGTGATACATCTTACTGACCCCTTGACCGTCTTGTGATACGTCTTACAGACCCCTAAATGGGCTAGACTACGAATTTCCTGTCTATATGACTTAGGAAAAACAATCTGGTAGTTCACTGACAACTCGTCACCAGCGGATACTTCGGGTGGTCTACATTTCCTCATAAGGACCCCATTTTAACAAATTAAAAAACAACAGGTACTTATGTGGTTTCGGTTTTGCTAATAGCCCTCTGAAACAATCAGGCGATCTCAGGATCTTTTCCCTATTAGAACAATGACCGATTGTCGTTTGAGACCCTGATTACAATAAAGAGGATGAGTAGTAAAAGGAGAATCACTGTGATCAGTACCTTTTCATTGATCCATGCCACGAGCAAACGTGACCTCATTAAAAGCCTGACCAATAAGTGTGTCAGCTAAAAGAGCAATTTCCTGATCAACATCCTTCTCAAGCGCATTCTTTGCCATAGCTCTATAGCTCCACAAGCTGGGTATAAATCGGTGATTTCTTTTTCAATAGGATCGACTTTCTGATCCAAACAAGGCTTATCAGTTACAAGTAGATTAACCACAACCTTATCACCAGTTAGGTCATTGCCTAGTAATAAATAAATACCATAGATGGGCAAAGACATAACTAATCCAGCTGTTACGGGTCCTGATTACAAATATTAGCAATGGAGAGGAACATTAACAAAGCCGCACTATTCGCCCTGAATAAAAACATTTTCATTAGAAAAAGACTTCTCAGAAAAGGCAAAATAGCAGATAATAACGATCTGAGGAGTTATGGTGTCCCTTAAAAATTTAATGAGGTTAGTATTGGGAGAATCACCCATAAGTGATACAGAACCTTTCAACATGAATGATTCATAATTCTCCATATTAAACCAGACCGGGTTTTGTTTGACCGAACAAACGTATTGCTTTCAATACATGATCGTGACCTTGACATCTTAGAGAGTATAGCATTTAGAATAAATCTGTCTTGATTATGTTGCTTTTTTTTCAATCTGTAGCAATCAAAAATAGCGTGCCATTTTTTTTGCAATAATCGCATGTAGGAAGATAAGGATTACTGATCAGTCTTATAAAAACTTCATATCTAAACGTTGTGCCAATTTGAAATTCGGAGGTGCTCGTATGAGACTGAAATGGCTTTTAATCAATAAACTGCTCAGTGAACGACTTACTGAAATCTTTGTCAGCTGTACGAGCAGCATTTTCTAAAGTTTCGACCTTTTACTGATCGAGATAGGTACTTACGTCACTGTGGCCGCAGTTCTTGAACTCCTCAGTAAATATGAGTTCTCTGAGGTTATCGCAGTCTTCTTGAGGTAGCACTATCTGTCAAATAATTACTCTTTTCCCATTGCAAATTCGACATGGGTCTGTCCTGTTTTTTTTCCACAGTTCCGAAACCTTTTTTCGATACGACTCAGGTACAATCTCATAACATTTCAAGATAAATTCCTTAACAAGATCATAATCAGCACTTTGTTTTACTGACAGTAAGGTGCAGACTTCACGAGCTTTTCCACAAAGTACACTTTATAATAATAAAATCCAAAACTCTCTTGGCCATTTCAAATTTTCAGCACTTTTTTCTAAAATGAGGAAAATATTTATCTACTTCTATTTTTTTAAAAGGGCGCACTAACCTAATATTTCTGGTAACATGAAAGCTGAATTTGTGTGTAAAGTGGGGGAGTGCTTTCCGCTTGCCAGATGTAATCTGTTAATTAAGTTGAACTTACTTTCTTCTTTTTCTCTCTGCATCTGTATTTCCCTCTCGTATTTATCTCTTTACACTGGCATTTGTATTAGCATATCTTCTCTTTCCCTCTGCTTCCTCTTTCTGCAATTGCCTCTCTCTTTCCTCTTTCTCCACCTGCAATTCTCTTTTTTGTAGCTGCATTTGTCTCTCTCTTTCCTCTTTCTGAATCTGAAGCTTTCTTAACTCTATTTCCGTCTTGTGTTTAAATTTCAGTTCCATTACCTTTATGTCAGAGCGTGATACAGACTTACTAATCAAACATAAAACAATTTTATCCGTAAAGTTCCACGAAATATTGGATCAAAATATTTGTATTTGTTGCTTCGTTAAAGAAGCCATCGCTTCAGAAAGATCGTACAAGTTGGATCAATTCATTCTTTTTCAAGCCCCCAATTTTCTGTTACGAATCGTTGGTATTAAACGAAGTAACAGAAGAGCAAAAACCAGCAAGTTTTGTAAATAATTTACTTCCCGAGAATAAAAAGTGAAAATTAAGAAAGAACTCACAATATCGTGAATTAAATCTCAAATAATTCAACAAGTTTTGTCACAAGTCCTAATGAGCAAAGTTCTAATTAAATGTCAGTGGCATTCCAAATAAGATCCAACGCTGAATGTGTTGATGTGCCTTTAGTCTCGAATATGTTAATGTGTCAGTAGCCTGGATTATGGCGATGTGCTAAAAGTCTTTTGACGTATATAAATAATGTGATCCAGAAATATTCTTGTCTGAATTCACTACAATTCCAAATTAATGTTTCTGTTCTAGAATATTATGCAGGGGCACTTTGCATTTCCAGTGAATAATCATTTAAAAATTAATTTACCCAAATGAAATACTTAACACAACAATAAGACTGGTTCTGCCTCAGGGTTCTTCCTCCACCAGTTATACTGGTCACCATATGTAGCATATCTTGAGCCCAGAAATGATATTAAAACCCAAAAGTACCAAAAAAAGAAAAACAACAACAACAACTAGACGTTTTCATTTCGTGGAAAAAGCAGGAATGTTGCGATAAATCAACAGGATCACATGCTACTGCATATCGGTGATAAGGTTTTATCACGTGGACTGTTAGCAATAGTCTGTCTCAGATTTCCTAGTGTATACATGAGTATTTAGCAATATAAATATACATGTTTGTTACATTCGCTTTGGTATTACTTTACTACACAAGAAAGAAAGGTACCAAGTCTTTATCTTTAGCAATTTTAGTGTAGATGAAAAGATAGGTACCAAGTCTTCATCTTTAGCAATTTTAGTGTAGATGAAAAGATAGGTACCAAGTCTTCATCTTTAGCAATTTTAGTGTAGATGAAAAGATAAAACTAATCTACTAGACTATTTACATTCATAGACCTTAGAAACCTGATACGTATAAAGAAAGATATATATTTTCACTGGAAAAGTAGATGTGTTGACTGCTTTCTGTGTCCCATTGACACATACTTTACAAAAGGTCGGAATGAGTTTTCTTGTCAAATCCTTTTGCGCTGCATGTGAGAGACTGGTGGCTGTGTGACAACTTGGTGTTATTTTCATGAGCAATAACTCATCACAAGCACTATATTAAAATAAAATATGCCGAAAATTTGATAACTTGGCTCCAGTTTCACTAACATCAAACAAAAAATTCCTCTTCAAATAGAGATTTTCCAATATCATTTTTTCTGTCTGTTTGGAAACAATAAATCTTACGGCGGACATGCAACAGGCAAGAAGCGCTAAACTATAGTCGTTACCTGAATTCAACAGAAAGACATCTTGCTTTTTTTCTCTGAAGGAAATTTAAAAATTTCTTCAAAATTGTGTATCTTCCAACACATTTGCAAGAATACAAAACAAGCATTATCAGAAAATCATAAGCCAGATACGTACAAATCATAAGCCAGATACGTAAAAATCATAAGCCAGATACGTACAACCACAGCTTGGGCAGACAGTTTAACATTTTTTGTTCAACAGAGGTTTGAACTCTTTAAACTTATACAAGTAAGAGGACATGCAGTTCTTACATAGCCCCTAGATTCCTGGCCTGGTTAAGAGCTGCCACTGGTATTTCTCTTATACGGTTAGCATCCAGACGGAGCTGTTTCAGGTTGTGCATTCCTTGGAAACTGTCCGGCGCCACAACTTCAATGTCGTTGGCGTCAAGATATCTATGCGAAATAAAAATGCAATAACTTAGCGATCTATTGAACAGACGATTATTTTTGCGATTCCTATATTTCATACTTCAGATTTTAAGAGCTTTTCGCGGGACTTCAATTTGGCGCTGCTGTTAATTGGACATCATTTTTTAAATATAATTTGTATTGCTATGTATCCTTTGTCAAAATTTCAAGGATATTTTTCCAAATTTTTTTTATTTTGTATTTTATTATTTTTTAGGGAAGGCCAATTGCGAATATAGCGAGAAGAATATTCCCACACAAAAGAAAACGTGTACAAAATTAAAACTAAATACAACCAAAAATATAGTATACTTAAGAAAACCAAAACCTTTTTTCTTTGAATTTTGTATTTCCTCAAAATTTAAACAAATCAGGAAATATGACATTTCAATATAAATTGAAGTGGATTTTCAAATTTGATTTTATAATAATATTGTTTTAACTCAGATTTGTTGTCTCTTTGAAAATGTGTGAGTTTTCTCAAGTTATATGTCCTGACATTTTGTGCTGTGTATTTTGTACTAAAAGAAACGAACTAAAGCTTAGTAGCTTCTAAACCAGTATATACTAGGCCTTGAATGATACACACTGAGAAACATTTTCTTCTGCTTTACAGATAGATAGAGAACCATTTATAAAGATTTCTGTGATACAAGTGGCTTTCAATTTGTGCACGAGTCCTTTATGCTATCCTCGGTCAAAAGCTTTGCCTGTATCGCAAAACACAACTCCAATTTCCTTACCGGAATCTATTGCTTTGCAGAATATATCACAGAGGTATGTTAATTCATTAGCCGTAGAATCACTTGGTATAAAGTCAGAATAGAAAGGTGTAAGAATGTTGTTTTCATGGGAGTAATTAAATGTGTTTAAAAATCAGTCTTTCAAAAATTTTGCCAAGAGTATTGAGAGGCGATATTAGTCTGTAAGTATATACGATGGAAGTCCCACCCTTCTTTATAATTGGACAAACGTTTGCTTCTTTCCAAATGCTTGGAAAGGCTGATTCTCCAAGAGACTGATTAAAAAGTGAACAAAGCGGATCTGTGAGTTCACTACATAGCTAATGCAGAATACAATTATTTGTACCACAGGGACAAGAAGCCTTACCAAGAGGAATGATTTACGACTCATCAGAGGCCTATATATGATGGGTTTTATTTTCGTTTGAAGTATGTAAAAGATGCTCCCTTTCTGGAAAAATTAAGTCTCGTCTGTCTGCGTCAGGAGAAATTACCTGTTTTCTATCGGCGACACTACTATTGTATTCATTTACATGTCATCGCATTGGACACGTTACACTTAGCATGACGATTACTGGGAATATTATCATCTCGGTAGAAACATGTAATAGTGCAAAGTTTTGTAGATATAATTTTGCAGTACATTCTGTCTTGGTCAGCGTGACATGCAACCATTAAAATTAATGTATGGGCTAGGCTAGCAATAAATTGCTGCGTGTGAGGGACGGGATGCGCTTTATTTGGGTCATGAATTGGATTTTAATTTGAGTCCGTTTGATAACGGTCCGACATATATATCAATGTAGAGTTAAGTGTAGGGTATGACAAGGTTGAGACAAGCGAGAGCAAATAGTTTGGAAACGTTTGAGCCATCTGAAACAGGTGTCATACAGTGATATTTTCCAGAATAATTATTAACAAAGGCGGACTAGAGATGATTATTCTGACTTCAATGGGCGATTAGAAAAGTAATCCTGACTGGCTAAGGTGAATTTGGGGATGTTCTTCCCAGACGATATTCAAGGTCTTAAAATAATCTCCCTCGCGATATTAGTCATAGTATTTCTACCAAAAGGGGTAGCTGACTCCGAGATCAGTATATAGGTGCGCTTTACCGGTAGTGTGAACTTCTGAGATAGTAGTGGGTGTAAGGCGAAGTTGTTTACATTTTCAACATGTACAATGGAGAGAATGCTGGGTTACCTTTATGTTACTTTCATGTACTGTCCCTGAAAATTCTTTGGATATTGCACTTGTGGAAATTGTGCATTATCTAAGCACACAGTTAACTAATATGACTGCTTCCTTGTGCTAAACAACAGTCTGAATTCGTCTCTCTTTAGCAGTTATCAAAATACGGAAAATAAATTTTGCCATACTAGACAATACCAGCTTCTGAAAGTGCAATGAATGAGTTACCAAATACATAAAATGCAAAAAAGTTATCGGCTCTTCTTTTTTTTACAATTTACCTCTGAAGTCCAGGAAGTGACAAAGACCAAGCTGAGCTAGCAGTTATTTGAGAGGTGCACATCTGAAATAAGGCCAAGCTGTACATTCTATAACCAATTTTACACCCATCAATCATATACCAAAATAAATGGTAATAAAAAAGGTTATATAAACAGTACCTAATCTATATAAGGTCTTTTTAAAATAGTGAGTATAAGTGAGGAAATCCGGGGAAATTCTTGTTCTTTACAATTCTAACCCTATGCAAAATATGAAACTGTAGAGCGCCACCAAAGTACTCTTCTCGTTAAATAAATCTTCCAAGGGACAGGGGTTTGGAAATCAGAGAGACCCGAAATCAGAGAAGAAACGGAGGGGATTCTCTGATGATACGCTAGAGAGGGATCGGGAAGGCGCAAAAGTATTGTCTCAATTCCATACGATATGTTCATTGATGTAAGTCTAGAATTATATGTTGAATTTATTCATTTTAAATTCATGCTTAAATTTTTCTTTGAGTTAAAAAATAATGGTGCATTCGTGGTCTTGAATGTTGTATGTTCATTTATCGTAAGAATGTCATACAATATTTCGTTGGTATGGATGAGTTCGGATTTAGTTGTTTTGAATGTAATAGAAATCATGTATCGTAGGAATTTTATCCGATTCTTCTAAGACGAATTGCGAAAAGTAAATTATCTGTCTTAAATGATTTGTATCCTGTATGCTTACAACTGATTTTTTTAATGTCTGGAAATGTATATTAATGAATCGCTAGAAAAGACATTAATTTAAAGCAATAGGGTTGTGAGTGTGTATAAGGTTACGAACAAAGCTTAGTTCTTTAAATTAAGATCAACAGTATCTGACGTAAAAAAAAAGATTGGGAATATTGATTGATCCCAGGAGAAAAAAAACCTGACATGTATTTAGGTTGGGTATTATGCTTTTATTTTAATGAAAAATAGCTCCATACCATGTACTGCACAGTGGAAAAGAGCGCAGTAGAGAGAGAGAGAGAGAGAGAGAGAGAGAGAGAGAGAGAGAGAGAGAGAGAGAGAGAGAGAGAGAGAGAGAGAGAGAGAGAGAGAGAGAGAAGGAAAAGAAATACGGAACGCCGATCTATCACCAACAATGATTTGGAGAAGACTGGAAGCAGCCAGGTGATGCTGACATGCCGGCAATTTGAGTTCGATCAGTCACTCGATTATATGATGAATTTTGTTCTATCAGTATAACAGAACGGCTAATTGAATTTCGCATAAATTTTTTAATTTTATTTCTAAGAGAAAGTGTATCATTCAACTGTCATGTTCAATTTCATTTTGTTTATGTCACTGATTAAAGTGTTATATTTCGTGTTTTTCTATTCTATATCTCTGCTCAAATCTGTTTCATTCCATCCATTAATTTCATACTTTATTTTATTGTGTATTCGATCCGGGCACTAGCATCGTGGTCGATCATCTCCTACATAGCGATAACCAAACACCTTAAGGAATGGTGATTTCACATCATCTCCCACTTTCTGATACCAAATTATGTCATCATCCACAAAAAGAGTCTAGAACAATAATGGCTTGGTGACATGTTTGATTCCTTTTATAGAATAAATTGGCTTTTATCCTTCTATTTTAACCTTGCTTGGACTTGCTTTGAACTTCCTACGCTTTGTATCTTTCACATTACAACCTTATTTGATGTTTCCTACAATTTACATCCTTCATATCCCAAACTTGCTCGGAATTCCTACTCTTTGTATCTTTCATATCATCAGCTTGTTTTCGACTAATGGAACTCACCCAAACATTAGTCCTCCAGATGGCGTATCGTTCATTAAACGCGCAAGTTGCTCCTGAGACCTTCGCCATGTTATTTGGCGAAGATTTCATTAAAGCACGAAAAGTGAACGAGACTATTGGGGTTACCATGCTGCTTTCCGTTCCCTGTTTCACCAATATTGTTATTTACCAAAGAACCAGTCTAAAAATAAACGTAGAACAGTCGCGCCATCTAGCGAAAGATAATAGTAACTAGTGGGTTTCATTCAGATATTATTTTACTTCAAACACGTCCTGTGTCACATGTACGTGGAGACCCTTTGTAATACATAAAATCAAAAGATCAACAACAAACCTAAAGCCCTTTAGCTAATAGGTCCAACCGAAACAATGATCGATCAGGTTTAAGTTTTGGTGTTGTGAGGTCCATCTGTATAAAAGCTCACATATAATATCTTTTATTTTACTGCATACCTATAGCAGTTTTTTTTTCTAATTTTTAAATAACAAAATAATTTTAATATTATTTCATCTTCAAATATGAAGGGTTCATTTCATTTTAAAGTCTTCCTTACAGAGGTCTAGTTGATACAAACTACTAGTTTTCTGAAACTGCTTCAGCAAATTAAAAGAAAAATAACTATCGATTTTAAAATAGTGAATCTGCAATATTTTGGACAGGTAAATAAATTCCGATTGAAATTAGCAACATAATCTGTAGCAGACGAGAATATAAACGATATGTCTGTATAAATCGGAGCAATGTTTGTAAATTAACACTTTTTTGCAAGGTACTGTGGGCATGACTGGTACTAAATTGTACTATTGCGGTTCACCCCTATAATCCTTTAAAAAGATAACCTGATACCAGTGTTGGCAGCAACTTGCAGAAAATTACCTTCTCTGACTTGCAAAAATGGCGCCGATTTATGCAGGAATTTCCTAAGCGTTTACTATCGTTCTATCGTTTGCTAAGCTTCTATACTGATCGCACAAACTTATTAAGACCTGTTCAAGACGAAAACTTATATTTTTGAAAAGTATTTTTATTATTAAAAAACTGGTAAAAGTGCGTAATACCTCCTTGGCAATGTTAGAAGATTAATGTTGTTACTATTGCCTGTACATTATGTTACGTATATGTAATTATATTGCTTGTGTGTTAGTTTTATTTTAAATTTGTTTCTTTGCATTTTATTGTAATGATAATTTCCATTGGATTTGAATCTCTTTTCCGAAAACTGGCTTGACCTGATTAGATCTTAACGTTACTTCAGCACTATTTTTAGCTCATAGATTTTGTAAACATCGAGTGATAACGATTGGCTATTGCCAAGGTCATTTCCGCCCACGTGTTAGCTAAATTGTAAACAGCCTTTCTTTTTTTTTATTTTCCCAGCGTGAGAATTTGCTTTTTAGATAGGGCTATTCTTGCCTACGTGTAGATTGTCATTTTTTTTTATTGCGCTGTTCAATGTTAAGAGACCACGTGACCCATCACGCGGGAATGAAATGACGTTTTAGTTGGGTTTAGTATTCATTCTTAGAGCTTTCCAGTCAGTCGTACTCTTACACCTTGAAGGAACAAGGTGTTTCTATTGTTGTTGCCAAATTGTTTTGAAGTTCACCTATTTTTTTGGAATTTAATAATTTATTCTCTAGAAAATTAAACAAGTGTACTTTTTTTATAAAAAGTTCTGAGACAAAGAAATTCAGTGGAAATTTATTCTGGAATTCTACACGGAAACATTATAAACTATGATTGAATCGAGGATCTGTTACCACCAGTACAACGACCTAATCTGACGTCATCGCCTCTATATTGGAATTTCATCGAGATTCGAACCCGGATTGAATTAGAACTGTTTAGTGATAGGACTTATATTTTTCAATCTTAGGATTAAATTTTGGATTATATTCACAAACCGTAAGTCCTATTTCCAATTTTTACATTGTTTTCTAGGTAAATAAATTATTTTGTTAAAATTTACAAAGCTTGTTGGCTTCACTCTTTTCTCTTGTTATTTTTGTACGAGCCTACACGTAACAATTACTACTCGTGTTACTCGACTGTTACATCAGTGACATTAAAGAATGACATATTAAAATCAACTGCTTTTTTAGTTAACTTTCATTAGTGTCTTAAAACCACATGTACGTGTGTGTTTCAAGCTGAAAATAACGTCTTTAAGGGAAGGACAATTTCTAATATTCAGAAGTGCAGATACTTCGAGAAAACGAATAGATAACTTACGGAATTTCTAAGGAATCCGTCCGACTGCTTTTAACCCTTAGAAAATGCATAGTACTTTCATGCGAATCAAATTATTAGTCATTCTAACGGCACTACATGTGGCTTATAAGGTATCCATTAATTTAACATGCGAGTCAAAGCCTTTTTTCCAGTGAGTGAAAACATTCAGTTTTCTTGGGCCTTATCCACAGTCATTTGTAAAAATCTTTACTGAAATAATATCCAAATTATTGCAGATGGAGCCCAGTAATTTTGAGAATAAGTGTTTTCGTAGCTTTGAATTATTAAAAATTACTCCCCTGTCAGAAAGCAACGGTTTTCGTGATGGTGACTGAAGTCACAAGAACTATATAGATAAGTACCAGAAAAAAATCTTCAAAAGAACGAATATTGACTTATGATAACATTATCGATGCAAACTAGATCTAGGCAGAGTTCAAATACCGCTTTACTTTTCTAGTCCATCTGGGTGTAACTTAACCAAGAATTTTTGTGTATAATTGGTAACTATGTATATGTATGACTTACAGTGTTTGTAATGAAGGAATGGATCGAAGTGCATCTCTGGGAACTTCCTTGAACTTGTTATCCTGAAGAAATCTGGACATAGAAATAAACAAATTTTAAGTCTCTAAGTTTTTAATATTTATTACTCTCTTCCCCCATCTCCCTCATTATCCTCCCGCCCGCCCCCCTCCCCATGCATACCTCTAAACCGCCGCTGAGAATTTACAACGAATTACATATACCGTATTTACTCGCATGTAAGTCTGGTGCATCTGCAAATTGCATAGACTCAGATCTGCCGTTGCATAATAAAAAGGCAGACATGGGTCTATGCAATTTATGTATATGAGGAGCCAGTAAAACAAATAATACATACATTGATATGCCAGCACCACACTATGTAACTGCAGATATGGATCTATGCTGTTTGCAGTTGGACCGTCTTATAAGGGTGTATATAAGGTAATACGTGTATCCTTAGTACACGTACACAAATGTTTTGGCTGAGAAGGTTTGAAAATGTCACTGTAATTATCATTTTTGCAAATTGGAATTTGATCCTCTCCCAGGGACCCGGAATGGGACCGCAATCGCGCTTCATTACCTATGGACAAAATAATGTTTTCGTGAATTTCCATTCAGCAGTTTACGACGGACAGACAGAAGGTATTCAACTATCCCCGATGTGTGGACAAAAATATGACAGTCTCTCAGTGCATTAACTTGTGAATGAAAATCTTAATAGATTGCTAATCTTACTCACTTGCATCAAATATGACCCATTCCTTGCTAATAAGCGATTAACATGACCCTTACGCCCTTAATATGACCCTTCTCTTTGCTAATAGGCCCTTTATATGACCCTTCTTTTGCTAATACGCCCTTAATATGACCCTTCTCTTTGCTAATATGCCCTTAATATGACCCTTCTCTTTGCCAGTACACCCTTAATATGACCCTTCTCTTTGCTAATATGCACTTAATATGACCCTTCTCTTTGCTAATAGGCCCCTAATATGACCCTTTTCTTTGCTAATATGCCTTTAATATGACCCTTCTCTTTGCTAATAGGCCCCTAATATGACCCTTCTCTTTGCTAATATGCCTTTAATATGACCCTTCTTTTTGTTAATATGCACTTAATATGACCCTTCTCTTTGCTGATAGGCCCCTAATATGACCCTTCTCTTTGCTAATAAGCCCCTAATATGACCCTTATAACATAACTGTACTTTAGTATTTTCTATATCATTAAAAGAAATATCAAGTTGTCATCAAAATTTTTATCACAATTTGTCTCGGTCATACACGTTTGGTATATAACTCATAAGTCTATCAATACTGAAGAAATTTCCCAATATGAATTTTTAAAAAAAAATTTCGTTATTTTTTAACTGTATTTCATACTTACAAACTGGTCAGCTTCACGAGTCCATTAAATGCATTAGACGAGAGAGTAGTTAAAGAATTACCAACCAAATACCTGCAAAATAAATATGTACTTGAATAATATAACTTCTAATGAAATTCATGATTTTGTCTTAAAAAATATTTGACACTGGCTGAGATGAAGAAAAAAAGAATTCATTGTTTCGTGTCCATATCAACAACATTTTGAAGTCCTTATGCAACCCTTGACTAATAGACAGTTATACACAAATATGATGTTTATTTATAGGCTAATAATATTGGTGCACACGCAACACACACATACACACACACACACGCACGCACACACACTGATGAAGGTGCAGAATTGGTTAAAACAAGCAAACATTAAATCTCAACTAGAATTATAGATAAACCATAGAGTCTAAAATAAAACAGTGTAGATCACACTGTTGATATTTTTAATGAATATCAAATACAAATATTATTTTAAGGTTCAATGACAATTATCTATCTCTGAAGACAGACAAAATTGCCCTTCCGCGTCAAATGCATATCAACGAATTTTAGCTCAGATAAAACTGATTTTGTTTTGGTTGTTTGTTTTTACAAAAACAAGAGCAAGTACGTAACTGGAAGCAAGGTAAGTCGAGAGGAAGTTAGATAGGCATGATGACGGAGCGTAGTAAGGTAGTTAAGACGATAATTAAGTATGAAGGTATAGAGGTGGCAGGAGTTCCAACTGAATTATTTTTTTCGTGGGGCGGGGGAGGGGCAAACATGTAGTGGTCAGCTATTAACTTTTACGGATGTAGGCCAAAACATGTTTAGAGGTGAAATTGGGTGGGTATACAAGTGCCCCCCTCCCCCTCCCCCCCCCCCGTTGCTACTATGTGCGAGCGCCCATGATGGGTAGGTAAACTGAAACCACAGTATTAAAATAACAAAACAATGACATTGACTGATCAGTGATTCAACAACAACAACAACAGCAACTACAAAGGAAATCGATAGTGAATAGGAAGAACAGGTCAATGAATATTTCCAATGTAGATAAAACGATACTTACAAGCTCTCTAATTTTCTGAATTTCTTGAAGGCGAAGTCAGGTATACTTGTTAGATTGTTCATACTCAGCTCCCTGTAGCAAAATAATACAAATATGTCAGTCTTTTTCAATGTCGTTTATATTTTAGACATTTCACTCTAGTACACATGTTATTCTCTGTCAATGTGTTTTCTAACATTCAATTTTACCACTACAAATGTAAAATATACCAAACCAAAGCGTCACAAATAGCATCATGACGTTATATGAAGCAAATGCGTAATGTCCAAGCAGTGAAAATATTTCGCTAAATTAATTTGAGTTAAAATCACTGATTTTTATCATATGATTGAATATTTCATCTCATTTCAAAGAAATTATATGAAATGTGTTGAATTATTTCAAACATTTGCTGCAAAAGATGAAAATTATTGAGCTCGTTTCATAATTACATTTAATTTGATATTTCATGTAGGACACATCTATTTACACGTTGTAAATCAACAAAATAGTGCCATATATAAATTATGCAATACATTTGCTAAAAAAGTTATAAAATAATCATATTTGTTAATAACCTGTCATTGAGATAAAATATTTTGTATTACGACGACCATTTATCGCAAATGTGATGGTTATCGCCTCTACTAACATCAAATTATTATTTATGATTATTTATGGTAATCGCGTCAATGACATTGAAAATGTCAATTTGATCAAATTCATAATTGCATTATGACGTTATAAAACCTATCAATATCCATCATTTTATCATTAACAATGGTGGTGCCAGTCTCTTTTATCATAGATAAAAATTGTACCATTCTATACCCCCAAAAACGATGGAGTAAATTAAGCTACATTGATAGTAAATTGTCTACCAGGAATATAATAATTCCACCTACCCGCCAACCAGTCTATACAAAATTAGCACATTAGGGAAGTAATCATTAGAGTTTTGGTTTTTTTTTTAAAAAAGGAAGAGCAGAAATTTCAATGTAGGCTCTGCAGTCACGAAATATTTTGTGTACACATTGTACTTTTCACCCAGACCTACAAAATCTGAATTTTACATAATTTATGATCAATCAATGCCAGGATGATGACATTCGTAGATATGTATCTTATCTTTAATAAATTAAAACTTGTTCGAAATTCCAGTCAGTTTGAGATTCTTAAGTTAATTATCGTTTTAATTGTAATTTTAGTCTTCAGACAGTTTCGTGCCTATGAAGACAGACTAAAATTCTTAAGCTGCCCGTTGCATCACCGCAGCACGGTTGTCGTTAACGAGCAATCAACATTGTGTCATACCGACTGACTGTATGGATCAGGGTAAAACACGAAACCTCCATTAGGTGATGGAAGTTTCAAGTTGTTATTCCAATAAATTCGATACAGACTGAAATGATAATTTAAACGTTTAGTGATAAACTCCTATCCTATGTGGACATAATACATTTATAATAAGATATGACTTGTTATGGACGTGTAGTACTGACTCTTAAATTTCCATATTCCATCGTCATCTGCATTATATCGTCGAAACTACGTGCATGCATTTTGTAGGTATAAAGTTACTCCGGATGTAAAAATGCCCAGGGACACCAAAACTAACATCATTATATCTAAACGTCGTCATGGTAATAGATAAAATATATACGATGGCGGAGGGGAGTAATGCATTGAGCATCGTAATAACCGATAAAGCGTAATATGCGACATCTTTATTAACTGACATGTATACTGCGTAATAACTCGATATTTCCTTTCTATGAAAATTCAAGAAATTGTTTGGTGGTTTGATTGGTTGTACCAATGATTTGGTTCTTTGTTTTCTTGCTTGATTTATTGCTGTGTCGCTTGATCGATCTGGAAATCGATTTTATAATTGGTTGTTGAATCAGGAACGTGAGTAATTGAGTTGGTGAATGAACACCTAAGTAGCACACCTACGCTGGGACAACGTAGGCAAATAATCATATAGTCGGCGTTTGGTGCATGACTTTGGGCCAGCGTCAGACCGATCTTCAATCGCCGACGTTGGGAAAGCACAAGTTGGGTCAACGTTTTCCGGCAGGTTGTAATTCCGACATTGGAAAATGCTAGTTGGGTCAAAGTGTTCTGTGGTTGAAATTCCGACGTTGCGATGTATGCGTTGGCCCATTCTTTGGCCACGTTTTACCAAGTTTAATAATTTTCTAGCCATATAATAAATTACGTGACGCCCCTTGAAACTACATATCTACGGGAAACAGAGTACTTGTTTGAATGGTTCAGTACGTGGTCTTGTGTCTGTGGGTATTTGTCGAAATTTTAATCTACAGTTATTGGAATATTTTTATACTGTATCAGGTAAGTACATTTGTTTTCATGAATTTAGAATTTTTGTGTTTGCTTATATTTTAGAATCATATTCGGCATAATAACTTTTCCGGAAACAAGACGGCATGGTGTTATTCAGCCATGGCATGATCGGAAGGGTTTAGTGTCAGTAGTATATGGGGGCACTATAGCCTAAGGTAGACCTCTATGTTAAATTTAGGGGGTTGTACCGTAGCCTCAAGATTTATAGCCTCACGTAGACTTCTATGTTAAATTTGGTCGTTTTCACTATAGCCTCAAGATTTATAGCCTCACGTAGACGTCTATGATAAAAGAGGTGGTTTGTACTTTGGGGACAATGGGAATTTAACATGGGAATGTCACCTGGAGATCAATGGAAATTGAACATGGGTGACGTCATGGGATTTATAGGGTCAAAACTATTTACAGGGTGAAATGTATTTATAGGGACAAAGGGTTGATAGGGACAAACATAGACATACAGAAACAAACAAATACACATCCAAACACACAGAAAAGAGGACAGAAATGCTCCAAAGAAAGACTCACAGACAGAATAAGACTCCAAAAAGAAAAGTCTATTGTATGGGTACAAACATTTATTCAAATATATACATGGGCTCTACGGCCTGTGCTTTGGTCTAAGCACTATCCATTTAATACATACAAATTTGGACATTGAAACAAACCTATTCACAAGTTATATATTTCTGGGTTCTAGAAAACTACTTTTAATAATTAAAGTTCATGCCTTCAAAAAAAAAAAAAAAAACATATACAACGTATATGCATTTCATAAAAGAATGACATTTTTCATACTACAATTAATGTCCATTTTTGAGAAAAAGCTAAAACAAGAAACAAACGTTCAAATAGGACAAAGTTCGTGCTTTTCTTTTTATCAGTCACGCACAAGTGGTCAGCTACCACTTGTGTCCCAGCGTAGATGTTTTCCATCACGTCCTCCCTTTCACCTGTAGATCTGTCGGTATAACCATCGTGCTAGGTACACTTATTGACAAGCAGATCAATGGTGGTTATGTCTTCTTCCCATGGAGGCACAACGTATGCCATATGAATGGTCACTTTTCCATTGGTGATGTCAAATTCTTCTCTCATCGTCTGCACGTCTTCAATAGCCCTCAATATTTTGGAAGAAGTTAATTCTGCAGGTGTACTAAACTCGAGACATACAGGAGAATTCAAACTTTCGTGATACATAAATAGGCTCAAACGACCTCGATCTTTGACTTGACACTGACGTTTGAATTCCTCTAACAGTGAGTCAAATAAGTCCGTAATGAAACCTGCCGCTTCCTCGGCTGGAACGTCAGACGCAAAGTCTTTAAATTTCGCCGTGTAGGTGTAAGTTGTCGTCCTAAATTTTCTCGAACTCGCTGTCTGAATCATTTGGATGCTAACATACTCCTTTAGGTCTACTGAATCCTTTCCTTCTTGGACGCGCTTTGCTGTGAGGGTATGGTGGTGAAATGATGCTTGTTCCTTCTCTTTCTTCATCTGCTTAGAGTGATTCATCTTTCTCGGTGTTTGTCCTGGCAATGAAGTGTCGTTCTTGGAAGTAATCCCTTTTTATACTGGGTGATATCAGCATGTCCATAAGGTAAAGTCTTGTGGTCTGGAAGTCGCACTGGTTACACCTAGTTTGCCATGGTGTTAGTAAATAAACAACTAAGATGTGGTACTGCATTGGTGATGTGATCGTGAGGCACCGCATCGCACTCGAGTTTCTCGTTGGACTTGAGTTTTACGCTCGATACTTGCTGTTTGAAAGTATTCATCTTTCTCGCTTGACGTTTGTAGTTACAAATGAACTATCGGTCTTGGACGTTGTCCCTTTTTATATGCTGACCAATATCGACGTGTCCGTACGGTAAAGTAAAGTGATTAGGAAGCCGTACTCGCTTCTGGTACACGATTTGATACACTTTTTCCAAGGGTCGACTGACGATTTGGTGTGTGGGTAAACTTACAATCTTTTGCGGTTCGTAGGTGGTCACTCTAAAATTTTGTTCCTCTCCAGACTGCAAGGCTTCTTTCAGTATGCCAAAGTTCACCACTTGACTGGTGCGATAATTGAGAGTCAATCCTTTCACTTTACACTCCGTGTGCACTTCTCTTTGTGGGTCCCCGTATTCGTAACCATAATTTTTAGGACCGCCACTAGCAAAACTGAGAATCTTGTCGTCGGGATGCTCGTCCGTCCAGGATCCTAAACGGTCTCCTTCGATGTCAGGGTGACGTTGACCCAGGCGATCGATGTAGATGCAACTGTCCGTGTCAAAGTACAGCACACGATCTCCTAACAGTTCTTAAGTTTCGTGCAGTTTTAAGCGAGCATGGGCTGTCACGTAAGCCGCAATGATGACATTTCCAAATTCGTCGGCTTCTACAAAGTCCAGTTCTTCTTCGTAACTGACTAAGATCAAGTCCTCACGAACGACGTCCACGTGTTTCATGTATCTGGTTTTGTCGTGAATCATCTGGAAGTAGCGGAAAGGTTCTATCAAATACTCCGTCTTGGGTAAACACGGTCGTTGTGCCATTTTACCCCACAGGCAATTTAACATCACTTTGGCAAACGATCGCCTTCCTTCGTTTTTCTCGATGTGGTCTAAAGTGATACCTTCATGCTCCCAGTATTTCTCTTTGAATTTCTTTTGGTCTTCGGGAGTGTGGCAGCAGGAAGGATAGCCACTGGCTTCTTGTTTCAGTTTCAAAAAGGCATTCACATAGTCTGCGAAAATGCCTTTCTGAGTCTCGTCGCCCTTGAGGTACTGCTCTGTCTTGGGAAAGTGATAAATTTCGTACACTGCTAACAGTTGGTATCCCAGGTCCAGAGCTTTAAACAATTCCACGCTGACCCACGTTCCCGTCAATGCGTGTTCTTCCTGAGTGTGCTGACAAGGTCGGTCTTGGTTGCACGTTTCGGCACAAGTACGGCACAAGGGAAACATCAGTTTTCCTTGGCAATGGTGAGGTAAAACGGGATGGTACAAGTTCGTGGGAGGCAAAACTTTACATTTAATCAATCCTTCGTATTGTCTAATGTTGTCCAGGTCGATGTGTTCCGTCAGCAATTGCGGGTGCCCTGCGGGAAAGCGACAATATTTGCACACGTAAGGATACAACTTAATAGGTGTGTCATCATCAAAACAGTATGAGGAGTCCGAGTTCGATGAGTAATTGGCCGAACATTTAGTGAATGCAAAATTTGGACATACTATTTCACCGTGCTATATTAAAGGTCGCATGTGGAGCTCTCTGATAAAACTGATTTTTAAATCTTCCGTACCTGAAACACACATTAGTTCTTGTGAATTTATATTGCATCTTTGCAAAATAACCGCCTTTAAACGTAATCCTTCATAATCAATCTCTGAGCAGTTTCTAATGCTATGTATATGTAATTTAATTATTTGTTTGTTAGTTTTAATTTTATTTATTTTATTCCATTACATGTTATTGTAATGATAACTTTGTCTACTGGATTTGATATTTTTTTTAGAAATTCAGTTCAGTTCTGTTTGATCTAATAAACAACCAGTAGTTGAAACATTGTACCTAGTTTCTGACCTTGATTCAGAAATCAGATCGAGTTCTAGTAAACAACCTTTTTTTATTCATTCTAAGAGTAAGATTCATTCAGTGGAATCAAGGCCATACCTCGAGTACGTGATAATTAGCACGTAAAAAACTTTCTTCGTTGTTCTAGAAGGTGACCACGTGACCCTCATACGGGAATCTGTTTTGCGTCTTAACTTACTGTATAACCGTTTTCTTGAGAAGAACTGGCCAGTTGGGCTAAACATCTTCGACACTTAAAGGTGTCTTGTTGTGACCAGTTTGAGTTGAAATTTTATTTTATGGAATTATTGATTCTTTCCCTGGAAAATACTGGTGCTCATACAGAAATTCTTGGACAAGGAAATTTATCGAAATTTATTCAGAAATTCTAAACTGGAATATTATTTTCTGTGATTCAACGAGGAACTGTTGACACGGCAACACTTTGAAGCTCACGACATACATCATCGCCCTCCATTTTGATTTCATCGGGACTCGAACCCAGATTCATTTAGGACTTTTCATTCATATGGCTTCTTTTTTTTACTTCTTGGATTAAAATTTTGGATTTGATTCATAAACTGTAAGTCCTTTTTCTCATTTTTACCTTGTTTTCTAGGGCAATAAATTATTTGTTAAATCTTACAAAGCTTGTTGTCTTCACTCTTTTCTTGTTACTGTTTGTACGAACCTAGACACGTAACACTAACTTTTATATGATATAAGCCATTAAGAATATAAATGCATCAAATCCGTATTTTTAGTCAAAATTATTGAAAATAAGTCTTCCAATGGTACACTGGGGACCATTTACCCTTCAAACCCTTATCTCCAAACATAATATTTCTCATGTTATAGTTTACATACCATGCCATTATTTCCCCATAATAAATTTGTAAAGCAAATATTTAATGAAGATATTTTCGTAGTTTAATTTATGAACTGTATAAATGGTGACGACTTGTTTCTAATTGTTTTGCTTCTTCGTTCTTGATCAGTCTGACGGTTTCATATAGTACAATCGGAAAGTCATTATTTTCTGTTTCTTTCTTTATTTAGAAATTTAGAAAGGAAACCACGACCCATTTCTCTCTATTTCATCGCAGTTTGTGACCGTATACTGAAAGAATGAGTAATTTTTACTTGAAATTCAATTTTGTACAATCTATTAATTCAAATTACTGCTCTATCGTGATCTCATATATTGCACACTACTGAAGAACTCCCAATATGTACATACGATCACATGGCCAACTACCTTTCTACTGCATTAAAAAAAAAAAAACCAAAAACGGCACTCAGTGGGAGGTAACATCTGGATTTTCAGAGATGTGTTCAAAAACTGTCATATGCCTTACTACTGAAATACTACCATACTAAGATGGTATTAAAATCTTCCTGCTAAATTAACTGGAAATGATAAAATACTAACATTGTGGTACTTCAAAATCACAACTTAAAATAGGTGAAATTCATTGAGCAATGTAAATAATGTAGCAAAGCTATTATGTGAGTTAATATAAACCTCAACGAGTTGAACATAATAGCAAGAATTTTGGTATGAAAGAGAATGTGTACTTCTTTACAAGTTTGGACAGTATGACAGTCTGGTAAAATTTGGAAAATATTACAGTCTGGTAAAATTTGGACCACATGACAGTCTGGTAAAATTTAAACAGCATTACAGTCTGGTAAAATTTGGACAATATGACAGTCTGGTAAAATTTGGACAGTATGTTTGTCTAGAATACCCCAACTGACTAAAGTACTCGCAATTTCAGGATTACTCAAAATACACTGTAGTTTTCTTTTGAGTATGCATTGAAGAGAGCCGAAATAAACTGAGTTTTTAAAACATTCTAACTGATGGCATCAAGCTATACTGTATTGACAAATCAGTAAACAAAATCGAAAAACAACACCCAATGTTATCGCTATTTCCGCGTACGAGTTGTCTTGGTTTCTCTACATGTGAAATAGAAACTACAGACTGGTTTACAATGTGTAATTAGCATGAGGTCCGGGCTGCATTTTGGGGTTTTCATATTACGCAGTAACGTTTAGGCCTACTGCATCAGAAACATTTTCCAAAAGTTGCTCCAGATTGAAAACAAAACTTAAATTAAAAGTGGACGGATCAGTATTTTATGTTGAACTCGATCTGGACACAAAATTTAACTTTTTTTTTGGGGGGGGGTATTTATGAATAAACTTTAATGTGCTAATAACCGTACTAGCTAATTTTGAATCTGATATCCTACATTCTGTATGGGGTTTTTAAGGACTTTGTCGTGAGCCAAAGTTAACTTTAAATGCTTTAGAGCAGTCTATCACATTTAAATAGGTTACTACAACACAAAATTTGAGTTATATATTTAATTTAGCTTGAGAATACGATCGTGATTTTAGTCGTTCAAAGAATCAAGTTTGTTTTTTAAATGAGTGACCTAAATTTCCATTGCAATTCTGCCTATTATAAAGTTTTAATAATTGTATGGCTTTATAATTTATGAAAAAAGTTGACGAGTAATTTATAAATTAAATGAAATACAGAAATACATAAATGGACAATAGGGTATTGAATATTTCACATCGTCGTAGTGGAAAATTCTTGAGCTGAATGACAAAAACAAACTGTTGTGAAATAAGAAATCGATTCATTAAAAAAAAAACCGCTTAAGAGAAGTAGCCATTTCGCACACATCAAACCTGCAGAAGGAAGAAAAGACAAAGTTGCATGGCAAACAAACGTTTTAGGTGAATCTATCAAATTTATAGAGCTGAATCACCACAAAGCTGTTATGAAATAGCAAATCGGTTTATAAACAGCAAGTCTGTCGAGGAATGGCGGTCCAGTTGCTTAGCTTTTCTCGCTCCGCAAACTAAACTTGTGCGTAATTCTCAGGTTTTGTGCACACACTAAAATCAATTTATTTTATTTTCATGAATCGTCTGTCATCATTGTCATCACTAACTGCATTCCCCACAACTAACTATCCGTCTTATAGACTAAATATGGATCTAGCTATATGAATACTTAACTAAATATGTATGAAGTATCAGGAATGAAATTTAATAACGGCAGTGATCTACCGACGCTAATGTGAGCTATATCAAATTATTTTGTCTATTAGAAATTGATAAGAAGTGTCTTTACAATCGTGTTGCATTATTATCCTTGTTGATACAGATGAAAATTAAATGACATACCAAAGACAGTATTAATACGTGTAAAGTCAATAGAACATCTAAGATTTGTATGAGGTAAATGGAAAATTCAAATCGATAATGACGTCATCAAGCAAAAATCGATTTTCGTTTTGTTTTGGTTCTTTTTTTAAAAAAATATAATAAAATAGAACCATATTACGAATGGTAAGTGTTTTTAAACACACCAAGTCTATATAGGTTAACAGTTGGGAGCTTATGTCGGCTATTCGGCTGGCAATTGGGGGTTAGGGTACAATTGCAAAGCATCAAGGAAAATCGAATGAAATAGAGCGACCTACCAGTTGTATGTGTTTTTAAAGCACCAAGTCTATATAGGTTCGTAGGCGTTAACTTTTGTCAGCTTTTCGGCTGCCAATTAAGAGTTAAGAAAACCGCTATAAAACCCGTTGAACAATTGAAGAAAATCGACCCATATACCAACGGTGTGTGTTTTCAAAAAAACCCCTAAGTCTTTATGGCATAGTGGCAGTTAACTGCTTTCCGCAGCAACATTTAAACAGAATTATTAGTCGAAGACTTAGACATTCATTTCAGAGAAGTTTAAATGAATACAGATTTTATGTCGGTACCAATCAAGATCTGTATGATTTAATTAATAACACTGAACCATAGTTAAGAAAGGCTTTCGTAGAGAAAGCAGTCAATATGATTCTATAAAAGATTTGTTGGTGTTTTCTCTTTCTTGTTAATTAGCTTAATACCCTAACTGATATGATACTACAACCTCCATACAATAGGTCATCTATACGACTATTACGTAGCAGATATAGTTTTGTGGCATTTTGAAAGAATTTAGGAATGTACGTATAAGAAACTATACATCGGAGCCTGTGCACTCTTACAACCCATATGGGTTAGTTCACGATGCAAGTTAAAATATATGTGATCTTTTGACAGATTCAGATATATATCTGATGACGTAACGTGGAATTCGTGTTGGAATTTGTATGATATCACATGAATACTAAGGCAATACACGAATACCAAGGCAATACACGCTTACTAAGGCAATACATGTACACCAAGGCAATACAGGAATACTAAGGCAATACAGGAATACTAAGGCAATGCAGGAATACTACGGCAATACACGAATACTAAGCAAATACACGCATACTAGGGCAATAAACGAATACTAAGGCAATGCAGGAATACTAAGGCAATACATGAATACTAAGGCAATATACGAATAGCCTGATCAAATAAATATTAGTAACCTAAGAAAGCGGTAGGATTGAATTGACCTAATCAGTCACAATAGATTACATTTTTGTCATTTTGCAAACTATTTGACCCTAGCAGCAATTCATTGCAGCGGGTTTATCGTTGTTGTCAAGGAAATGGGGGGGGGGGAATAACTTCAGAGATGTAAACGGCGTCTGGTCAAATTTCTTTATCAAAGATTAATTTCCATGTCTGTAATGTAGGGCAGTTTCTATTTATTTGTTCTAGCTCAGAAAGTACTATTTTTTGTCTCTGCAAGTAAAAGATTTGTGGGCACACACAATCAAGCGTCGCATGGCATGATGGGAAATCTTATATTTTCACATACATAGATAGATAGATAGATAGATAGATAGATAGATAGACAGACAGATAAAGAGATAGATAGATATCAAAAGAAAGCAGCTGATAAACTGCTGATAGGGAAAAAAGCTGAACGTTTTGAAAATCAAATGAAGCTGATGAGCATCATTATATGTTGTACGAAATGAATGTGTACAGTTAGGCCAAATGTAATGTTTGCACGTGAATGTCCAATAAATAACACTTCAACAAAGAAGCACAAACATTACGTTTACACAATAATTTGTACTTATTGATAAACGATTGAAGACTACTTTTGGAAATAATGTTGTGGATAGCAATGGTTTCTTCGTATTTTGACCATTCGCCTTCTGTCTTTTCTTTGTTAGTATATACTTGTAGATAATGTGTATGATGGGAGTGTCGTGTCTACGTGAATGGATGGACGAACTAATATGAAAGTACGTCTTAAGAATGTACAAATCTTGTCCAAAACCTCGCAATGAAAACGAGAATAAATGCTCCCCGTAATAAAGCCCTAAATATCATCAGGCAATGAACTATGGCATTAGAATTACACATCAGGTATCATGCCGCGAGTAGAACGAGGCATGAAACGGTTCCATTGAAAACAATTTTTACATAAAAAAATGGAAATAAAAAGATGGAATTTCAAATACATAGCACCTTAAACATGTGTTAGTAAATTATATATGTGAAAATATCTGGTTTTAAACCTTTGAAAATATGCGAATTGTGTGTAAAAGAACATGTCAGTTTGATATCATTTGTTTGTTTACACAGATTAGGAGGGACAGTTTCTTGGAAACTGCGGTCTAATTCTACTATTTTGATAATTACTAAGCACAGTAATCTAAGTGGTTAGGTGGCGCTCTACAGTTTCGTATTTTGCATAGGGTTAGAATTTTAAAGAAAAATAATTTCCCCGGGTTTCCTTACTGGTTATACTGGCTATTTAAGAAAAGACCTTGTACATCCTAAGTATTGTTCAAAAAACCTTTAATTCCCTTTATTTTGGTGTATGGTTGATGGGTGTAATAGAGTATACAGCTTGGCGTTATACTCGAGATTTTGAACGAAGTTGTTCTTTTACGGAGGTGAACGTCAATAGGATCGTCCTCTGCTTTTCTCGTCGCATGCGAGAGAGTCAAAGTTCTGCGATTTTGTATCGGAAATAGGTGAGGTTGTTCCAACTGAAGTGAACGCAAGACCTGCAGAAATCTAACCTTCCTAAGTCTTGATTCCCTTGACATCTAATGGCGTAGCGCGCTGATTCCCTTGACATCTAATGGCGTAGCGCGCTAAATATTATTTTTACATATATTTTAGTTCGTAAAAAGGTATACATGATAAGAATAACTATATAGTCCTTACGTACAAAGACTTTACCTTATTCTGACGTACAAAGACTTTACCTTATTCTGACGTGTATGTGGCAATCAGATTAAAACCAAGTTCTAACGCTACATCGATTGGATTGGTCAAGGTCTACAACTTTCGTGTTAAAGGTCATGTTAAAATGACGATTCGATTATACTATCAATAAACAGGTTCAACAACAACATTCACCCGACTCTACTCGATCTCATGCAAGAAAACAGAAAACCATGGAAAGGACAGGCTGAACAGTCTATATATGAATAATAATAGGGACTCGTAATTGGTTAGACAAACTCTAAATAATAATACATCTGGACCAATTAGGAAATGACCTCTGTCTGAATATTTCAGATCCTGACAGTATAGATCCACGCAGCATTAGCACCTGACTTTTAATTACAGCGAAAATCGAGTAGCATCAGTATTTGATTTTAATTAAAGCTTAGATCGCAAAACGGTTTTAACAACAGCGAATATAGCAAAAGGGTTAAGATCTGGTTTCACTTACAGCATAGACAGCAAAAGGGTCAAGATTTGGTTTTAATTACAGCGTATTTAACAAAAGGGTCAAGATCTGATTTTAATATACACCCTACAGGGTGAAATGTACTATCCCCGGATCCTACAGGAGTATACGTGATAATATCAAGTGAAGTTACAAGGAGTAAGAATATTTGCATACGGGTTAGAGAATCTAATGTATCCCCACTGACAACGGAACCTGAGTCAGCGAGTTACAGCACACATTGCCGTGCCTGCACGCACTAACACCATAAATTCTAATTAAGCGCACATTTCCTTTAATGGATGGAACTTAGTCGTGAATATAGGGATTCCTACGTTGCAAACACACATGCTAGCAACCCACCAGTAAAATGGCCTCTAAATACACAGCCACTCCATATTCTTCTGATGGAAACTGAGGAATACAAATGTTGGGGGTGGTTTGGGTGATGGGGTGGGGTAATGATGTTGAATGTGTCGTATGTATTTACAAAGATGAACCCTTGTAGTTGCTCTACCATTTTGTATCTTTTAAAAAAACTTTGTTTTTGTTTTTCTTTGTTTTTATTAGAAATAATCTGTCCGTAGCTAGATATCCGCTCTGACCAAAATTGTGGCTAATCAGGTAACCAAAATACAGACCAAACTAAAATTATCACACGGCACTGAGTAGGTAATACATGACAGCACGAGATTACTGGTTCAATTCAAAGTACTTCTTTAAGACTGACGATAAATACAAGTGTATAATTCACGGATTAATTAACGTACAATTCTATCGTGATCTTACATGATGCCGAATACTGAAACATAACAATATGTGCATTTGATCACGAGCTCACACACCGTACTGCATTACAAAAAAAACCCCACTGTATCAGGGGGCCAGTTTCACTTTGAAAGAAGTGGTCGACGACTATACTTTATGTTACTATTGAAACATCGCCATACTGTTGAAACATTACTGGTGCCTTAAATGGAGCTGATAAGCTGCTAAAAACGTAGAATTCAAGGTCACAATACAATATAATTTGAAATTTAATGCACAAAATCAATGAGAGCGCAAATCTCCACTGATCAAATCAACAGTTTCCAGAGATGTTAAAGGGATAGTTAGTGAATTCAACGTAAAAACAACGATCTTGGAATCAAATGATAACGTATGTGTATTTGTTCACAAGCGTGGATGAAATTAAAGTGTGGACAAGTGAAGTGTGAAATAAAACAATATTCAGGATACATCAAAACAGATATACTACAATGTTTCAGGAACTATCCCAATGTATAGATTTTGTTCAGTTACAAAATATAGATATAAGCCTGATCAGCCATGATAGAAAGTTGATAAAAACCCTGCAGTACGCAGACGGATTAAATCACCCACTTAATGTGGATAAATACATGAATTTTCATTTGGCTAAATTAAAGGCACGAATATAAAATTTCATAAAATTTACAAGGTCAGTATACAACGATTCGTCAAAGTCAGAGAAAATATTTGTGGCAAGCGACGTTAGATTCAAATCAGCACATGACTCACTGCATGAAGTAGTTGTTTATGAATCAACCATTCTAATGGAAAACAGCCATCTGAAACTATATGTGTGAATGGATTAAAAATATTTCAAATTGATTAAAATGAAGTACCAGTTGTACATGGGTGTTTTGTTGGTTTGTTGGGCACTCCATAAAACAACTGTACTCTCTGCATACTTTTATAACTCTTAATACCTCTCGGAGACTCTGCATAGCAAGACAAAGAATAACAGTTAAAGTATTGTACCGTATATGTAATTAAATTGCTTGTGTGTTAGTTTTAAATTCTTTTATTTTTTTTATTTTTTTTTCATTATATTCTATTGTAATGATAATTTTCATTGGATTTGAATCTCTTTTCCGGAAATTGGCTTGACGCGATTAGATCTTAACGTTACTTCAGCACTATTTTTAGCTCACAGTTTTTGTAAACATCGAGTGATAATGATTGGCTATTGCCAAGGTCATTTCAGTCCGCTTGTAGCTGAACTGTAAACAGTCTTTTTTAAATATATGTTCAGTGTGAGAATTTGGTTCTTAGATAGGGCTATTCTTGCATACGTGATAAATGGCATTTATTTTATTGCGATGTTCAAATTAGTAAATCACGTAGCCTATCACGTGGAGTACCATGTGATCTAAACTCGAGGCTTAAAACAGCCATTTTCTACGAGATCGAGTCATAGTCGTTCTTAACACCTTGAGGGAACAAGGTGTTTCTAATTGTTGTTGCCAGTTTGATTTTTATTTGCTTTTGGAATTTAATAATTTATTCTCTAGAAAACTAAACTAGTGTACTTTTTTATAAAATGTTCTGGGAGAAAGAAATCCAGTGGAAATTTATTCTGGAGTTATACGGAAACATAAGCTATGATTCAATCGAGGATCTGTTACCACCAGTGCAACGGTCTCATCTGACGTCATCGCTTCCGTATTGGAGATTCATCGAGATTCGAACCCAGATTTTATTAGAACTGTTTAGTGATAGGACTTATATTTTTCAATCATAGGATTTTTGGATTATATTCACAAACCGTAAGTCCTATTTCCAATTTTTACATTGTTTTCTAGGGAAATAAATTATTTTGTTAAAATATACAATCTTGTTGGCTTCACTCTGTTCTCTTGTTATTTTTGTACGATCCTACACGTAACAAAAGAAAATTGGGGCCTCGTCCTAGGGATAAATGAATTTTGGCTAAATTATTTCAGAAAATTGTTTTTTTTAAAAAAAATTTAAATTCCCCTAGTTTTTAAATCCCAAGTACAATTTACATTTTGTTTGAAATCTTTAGTGAAAACAACAGGCTTTCATTCACAGTGTCATCAAAAGAGGACACTTTTCCTTCTAGTCCAACTCAGGAGCAGTTGGATAGTCTGAAAAAAGATGAGCTGCTTGAACTTGCCAGAAAATACGATCTTTCTGAAACAAAATCTTCCTTAACGAATCAAGAAATTAAAAACATTTTGATTCAATATTTGGTAGAGAAGAATGTTTTTTGATCAAAGTGTTTTGGCTTCGGTCAGTAGGTCGGTATCAGACTCTGACATAAAAGTAATGGAATTAAAAATAAATTACAAGATGGAATTGGAGATGAGGATGCTCGAGCTTCAGAAAGAGGAAAGAGAGAAAGAGAAACAATTGCAATTTGACTGCAATTTCAGAGAGAGGAGAGAGAGAGAGAGAGAGAGAGAGAGAGAGAGAGAGAGAGAGAGAGAGAGAGAGAGAATGATAAACAGTGAAATTCCAATTTGAAAAACACGAGGAGAGAGAGAGAGAGAGAGAGAGAGAGAGAGAGAGAGAGAGAGAGAGAGAGAGAGAGAGACAGGAGAGGAAGAAAGATAAACAAATGCAGATACAATTTGAAGAGAAGGAGAGAGACAGGAGAGGGAGAAAGATGGACAGTTACAATTTGAAAAAGAGAAGGATGAAAGGAATTTGAAATTAAAATAAAAGAATTTGAGCTGACAAGTGAAAAGCATGATTTCACTTCACATACAAATTAAAATTTTGACATTACAAGAAATATCAGGTTAGTGCCCCCTTTTAGAGAAAAAGAAGTAGACAAATATTTTATTTATTTTGAAAAAGTTGCTGAAAATTTGAAATGGCCAAGGGAGCATTGGACTCAGTTATTGCAATGTGTACTTTTTGGTAAGGCCCGATGTATCTATGCATCCCTGTCAGTACAGCAAAGTGCTGACTATGGTTTGGTTAAGGAGTACATCTTAAGGGGTTATGCTTTAGTCCCTGAGGCTTATCGGCAAAAATTCAGAAACTATAAAAAAGAAGCTGGACAAACTTATGTTGAATTTGCAAGAGAAAAAGAGCAGTTATTTAAGAGTTGGTGCTTAGCCAAGAAAGCTGAACATAATTATGAAAGTCTCGAACAACTTGTGTTACTTGAAGAGTTCTTAAACTGTGTTCCTAATCACATTAAGAATTATCTTGAAGAGCATAAGATCGAAACCTTGGAAAATGCTGCTCTTCCTGCTGATGAGTATTCCTTAACTCATAAATTTCCTGTTGTAGGCAAATCATTCACGCAGCAGTCTACTGGTATAAAGGTATTTCAGCCCAATACGACTCCTTCAAAAACTCAATGTGCCACAACTTCTAAAAATCAAGCTTCTGATAAACTTGATTCAAAATCCTTGTCTATTCCTACGTGTACCTGTTGCAAGAAAAAGTACACGTCATTTCTGACTGCTTCAAATTGAAATATAGGCATCAGAATCAAGATAGACCTATCCCAAATGCTCTTGTTTCTAAGAGGTCAAGGCCATGGTCATGTATTGAAAGCAATATATTTGTTCGGTCTAATAAACCCCAGTCTGATTTTATTATGGAGAATTGTGAACAATTCATGTCGAAGGGTTCTATATCACACTTGGGTGATTTGGCCAATCCTATAACTATTAAAATTTTAAGGGATACAGGAGCTTCTCAAGTCTTTTATTATCAGGTACTTTGCCTTTTTCTGAGAAGTCCTGTTCTAATGAGAGTGTTCTCATTCAGGGAGTAAAGTGCGGCTTTGTTAATGTTCCTCTTCATTCTGGAAATTTGTCATCAGACTTAGTTTCAGGACCTGTGACAGTCGGGATGGTGTCTAATTTACCCGTTGAGGGCATTCATTTGTTGCTAGGCAACGACCTAGCTGAAGACAAGGTTGTGGTTAATCCATTTGTAACTGACAAGCCTTCTTTGGATCAGAAAGTTGATCATATTGAAAAAAAAAATACCCTGATTTATACCCAGCTTGTGCAGTTACCAGAGCTATGGCAAAGAAAGCTCTTGAGAATGATTTTGATAAGGAAAATATTCCTTTAGCTGACACATGTATTGGTCAGGCTTTTGATGAGGTCACTTTTACTCCTAATTTGGATCAATCAAAAGGTATTGATCACAGTGATCCTCTTTAAAATGCTTATTCTCTTTTATCTAATCAGGGTGACAAACGACAATCACTTGTCGTCGAACAGGAAAAAGATCTTGAGATCTCCTGTTTGTTCAGAGGGCCATTAGTGAAACTGAAGCTACTGAAGTACCTGTCTCTTATTTCATTAAAAAACGGAATTCTTATGAAAAAATGGAGACCTCCCGAGGTACCGGCTAATGACGAATGGTCAGTGAACTATCAGATTGTATATCCAAAATTTTACAGACAGGAAATACTTAGTTTGGCCCATGAAACTCATCGGGCTGGTCATTTAGGGATAAATAAAACTTATCACAAGATCTTGACTCACTTTTATTGGCCAAAAATCAAAAGTGATGTTTGTAACTTTTGTAGATCTTGTCATACTTGTCAAATGGTAGGAAAACCCAATCAGAAGATTCCTATGGCTCATCTGCAACCTATTCCTGCATTTGAC
The DNA here is from genome assembly GCA_016617855.1 of Megalonaias nervosa. NCBI lineage: Eukaryota > Metazoa > Mollusca > Bivalvia > Unionida > Unionidae > Megalonaias > Megalonaias nervosa. The sequence goes on from JAECUM010014766.1 coordinate 34,978, forward strand.
GAACCATTTAGCAGAATAATGGTAGACTGTGTTGGTCCCTTACCTAAGGCCAAGTCAGGCAACCAATATTTGTTGACCATTATGTGTGCGTCAACAAGGTTCCCAGAGGCAATTCCTTTGAGGAATACTATAGTAAAAGCCTTGATAAAGTTTTTTTTTAAACTCAATTTAGCCTTCCTAAATTTGTCCCATCAGGTCAAAGGTCAAATTTCATGTCTGGAATTTTCCAGTTTGTTATGCTTGAATTTGGCACTCAGCAATTCAAGTCAAAAGCGAAATTACGGTTTCACAGAACTTTACTTGAGAGAACATTTGAGTTTTGTAATAGAGTTCATTTTCTCTTGCTCATTCTTCAAAATTTTCTTCAAATTAGATTTTACGGCCCTTACAAAGTAAAGAAGAAAATGAATGAGTTAAATTATAATAATAGTACTATGATCTAAATAAATTAATGGAGCACTAGTATATTGAAAGAGATAGCCAAGTAAATCATGAAATTCATTTAGCTGTACCTGTCCCACAAACTGGAGATTTAAGTGAAGAAATTCAATTGGACACTGTTGATCTTGGAGCAACAAATCGTCGGAATTCGGAAATTATGAAAAATCTGGACCAGAAACTTTTACATTTCCAACAACAAGAAAGGAATGAACTTAAACAGTTATTATTCGAATATGAGCACTTGTTTCCAGATATTCCTACGAGGACAAACAAAAATTTTCATGATGTTGAAATTGTAGATTCAAAACCTGTGAAACAACACCCATACAGGATGGACCCTCACAAACAGGAATACTTGAAAAAGAAAATTCAGTATTTGTTAGAGAATGATTTTATAGAGCCCAGTAAAAGTAATTAGAGTTCATCATGTATACTTGTTCCGAAACCGGATAAAACTTTCCGTATGTGCACTGATTATAGGAAGGTGAACAGTGTGACAAAAACAGATTCATTTCCATTACCAAGAATCAATGACTGTATTGATTAAATTGGAAATGTCAAGTACGTCACCAAATTTGACCTTCTGAAAGGATTTTGGCAAATTCCACTAACGGAAAGGGCAAAGGAAATTTTCGGCTTTTCTGACTTCAGATGGACTCTATCAATATAAAGTAATGCCGTTCGTGATGAAGGGTTCCCCAAGTCCTTTTCAACGCTTGATGAATATGATTACCTCTGGTCTAGATAATTGTGATGCTTACATCGATGATGTCATCATCTACAACGACACCTGGAAAGAACATCTAGCCATAATTCGAAAATTCTTTGAAAGACTCACTGATGCAAATTTGACAATCAATTTATCGAAAAGTGAGTTCTTCCGTGCTTGTGTAACTTTTTTAGGACATATTGTGGGGCATGGTCAAGTTAAACCTATAGATGCTAAGGTCAAGGCTATCTCTGATTTCCCTGTGCCTGTCAGTAAAAAGCAACTGATGTGATTTTTGGGTATGGCCGGATACTATCGAAAGTTTTGTTCCAATTTTTCTAATATTGCTGAACCCCTGACAAACTTGTTAAGTAAGAAAACCAAGTTTCTTTGGACTGAAAAATGTCAGGAAGCTTTTGATAGATTAAAAGCCATACTCAAGAGTGCGCCGGTTCTCACAGCTGCAGATTTCAATCAATCTTTTAAATTATCTATGGATGCAAGTGATGTTGGGGTTGGAGCAGTATTGATTCAACAAGATAGAAACGGTGTTGATCACCCAGTGTGCTATTTCTCTAAGAAATTAAATAAGCACCAAAGAAATTACTCAACAATCGAGAAGGAATGTTTGGCTTTAATATTGGCATTACAGCATTTTGAAGTTTACATTAGCTCAGCTCCTTCTCTGGTTATTGTGTTTAGTGATCACAACCCCCTTACTTTCATCGACAAGATAAAAAAAGAAAAAATCAAAGATATTAAGGTGAAGTTTGTTTTTATAAGAATATAATCTCAACATCAGGCACATCAAGGGAAAAGACAATTTGATCGTAGATGCACTTTCCTGTGCATAGAAATATTATTTCATGTACACTTTATATAATTCATAAGAGTTTTCTTATGTAATTTTATTTTACCTCATATATAATTTATATATGGTAAAATGAAAGCTTTATTATATAAATCTTTCTTTTTCTTTATGGGGAAAGTGTTACGTATATGTAATTAAATTGCTTGTGTGTTAGTTTTAATATCTTTTTATTTTATATTTTTTTTTAATTATATTTTATTGTAATGATAATTTTCATTGGATTTGAATCTCTTTTCCGAAAATTGGCTTGACGCGATTAGATCTTAACGTTACTTCAGCACTATTTTTAGCTCACAGTTTTTGTAAATATCGAGTGATAATGATTGGCTATTGCCAAGGTCATTTCGGCCCGCATGTTAGCTGAATTGTAAACAGTCTTTATTATATATATTTTCAGTGTGAGAATTTGGTTCTGAGATAGGGCTCTTCTTGCATACGTGATAAATGGCATTTTATTTTATTGCGATGTTCAAATTAGTAAATCACGTAGCCTATCACGTGGAGTACCATGTGATCTAAACTCGAGGCTTAAAACAGCCATTTTCTACGAGATCGAGTCATAGTCGTTCTTAACACCTTGAGGGAACAAGGTGTTTCTAATTGTTGTTGCCAGTTTGATTTTTATTTGCTTTTGGAATTTAATAATTTATTCTCTAGAAAAGTAAACAAGTGTACTTTTTTTAATGAAACGTTCTGGGAGAAAGAAATTCAGTGGAAATTTATTCTGGAGTTATACGGAAACATAAACAGTGATTCAATCGAGGATCTGTTACCACCAGTACAACGGTCTCATCTGACGTAATCGCCTCCATACTGGAATTTCATCGAGATTCGAACCCAGATTGTATTAGAACTGTTTAGTGATAGGACTTATATTTTTCAATCTTAGGATTAAATTTTGGATTATATTCACAAACCGTAAGTCCTATTTCCAATTTTTACATTGTTTTCTAGGTAAATAAATTATTTTGTTAAAATATACAAAGCTTGTTGGCTTCACTCTTTTCTCTTGCTATTTTTGTACGAGCCTACACGCAACAGTATCTTTACTACGAGACTGAAAGTATGGCTGCTTTCACAAACCTCTATAAAACGTCGAAACAAGCTAAAACAGACATAACAGACAAAAATTGATACCTTATTGTAAGAATGGCTAACCGAACAAACTACCTACACGTAAAAAAAATAAGGTAGAAATAATTTCCCACCAGCAGGGTATATGTTACTCACACAGATGATCAGTGGGAGAAAGACATTGTCGACATGCAAGTGTATGAAACATATAACGATGGATAAAGTACAAACTGACATTAATTGGGATGTCCATTCAAATTAAGCGTGGGCTGAAAACTTAACAAAATAAAAATGAAGATAACGCACACGAAGCTTTCACGGTTGTTTCCAAACAAAGAAAGTCTGCGAAGTTATATTTTAATGACAGGAAAGAGTTTTGCAACAAATATATGAGACAAGGATTTATTAGCCAAAGAAAACATCTGATACTTTCAACTCTCTCAGACAGAAAAGAAATTTAGTGGACAAGGTTAACGTAGCTCTCAAAAATAGAACATAAAAATATTTCTCACAAAAAAAACCAAAATATGGTGTACGCGATACCAAAGTTAATTCAACAATAACACGCATACGATATAAACATTCATCACACATTGGTAGACATTACTTCAATGACAACGAACAAAGAAAAACAATAGGTTAAGGGCATAGATCAATCAGTTTGGTCATTTAAATAGAGATATAGACGTAACTCGAATATTCAAACTTTGTAACATACTCAGAAGTTTTCAAATACAAGCAATTTTTGCACGGGCTACCTTACCAACTTCACCGAGGAAATAGTTAAAATTAGGCAAGTAATAATTGGCAATCAAATTGTTTAACACATAGCACGCTTGAATGAAAAGGATACCGAGTTCATTCCTTGCGAGCAAGGATTATCCATGCATGACAAATAGAATGACAAGATTTTGATGACCAACAGAATCAAAGAAACAAAAAATGTGTCTTTTTTAAAAAAAAAAAAAAAAAAAAAAAAAAAAATTAACGTGTGTTGAGAATGTGACACTTATAAAAAAAAGAAACTATCATCGAATCCACCCCGAGCAACAGTGCCTTGGAAAATAAAGGAGTTAAAACATCTCCCATATGTAATTTCCAATGATCATGAGACAAATGAGAAAAACGAACAGCGTCCAAAAACATCGTAGTTAACAAAGTAGTACAAATGAAACGTGATAAGGTGACCGCAATACTGGCAAAGACATGCCAAGGTATTACATCACAACAGGAGAAGAAATGAAAAGGAGAACACTAAAGAAAATCAAGTTGATTCAATCCACATTTTAATAATATATGAAAATCCATAAAATCAATAAAATGTAAAAATAAAATGTGAACAAGATAAAAAGAAATGATACGTTACTATAAACATCATATCAGTTAAGACTTCTCTCAACTTCGTTTCCAATAGGCTAATTTGCGAATCATACTCGTTCTCAATCAACTGTGCATTTTCCTGGACACAATTCTTGTACTTAGCAAAAAATTAGCACAAAATTGTTTTAAAAAATTCTGATTTTATAATTTTAAAAAGAACTGTATAATGCAGCACTAAACCCTTGTCCCACAAGTCACTTTAAGGTCTTAACGTGATCAACTCACCTTGACCAAGTTAACATTGAAAATTAATTTAACGAGACAAAACTTTGCAAAAAAGAAAGTACAGTTTTCACGTAAAAGCCAAAGAACAGGACTCAAAAATTTGACGGCAATGAATCAATGAAAAGATACATACCATAGTGTGCATTACATTTTTGTAGATTCAGCTAAACTGGACAGTATTAATGGTAACATCCGGTTGCGACATTTCATGTTGACATTTCATAGAGAAAAACATACAAGACTTGACGAGATCAGTGTACATATTTCACGTTTATTTCCAGATACGAAAGTTTCGTTTCAATATACACGATCCCTGGCTGATGTCGACGCATTCATATCAAATTATAAATGCATAGATTTGAAACAATTTAATTTAATCTGCAACAGTTTAAAAATTCCATCACGATATGACTGGATATTCTTAATTGAAAAATAAATACTTGATTGATAACGGCCTAAAGAAACATAAAACTGTACGCCAAAGCTTAGGAAAACATACTGCAGCTGTGGTTTTCACCATCTGTAAACTCAAATATCCAGTATAAACAGAATTAAATGTCGCGCTGTTATATCACAAGGAACGCGACGCGCTGTGAAAACTAGTAAGTACTACCCTGTTATTTGTTATGATAGACCCGACGTTCTTTTTTCTGACCCAGTTTAATACCTGGTTTCCGTTGTAAAAGTCCGTAGCGATCAATAATTTTCCTCTCGAAGGTTTTTTGGCATTTAAGGTGCAGAGCATTCAACGTTCATGATTTAATAGGCTTTTGTTGAAATATTTTAGCATTAAATTTTAGAACAATAATAACAATTTATTTTATTTTTTGTAAATTACTTATATGACTCTCACATACTCATTTTGTGTCAACGGTATCGGACAGAGCTAAAATGTTGATGGAGGTACTAATTCTAGAACGGCTAGATTACTACACAGATGAAAACATAAGGGTCAAATTCCAAAATAACAGATTTCAAAGTGTAATTGGACTTCGATATTGGATTGATAGAATCTTTTTATTACTTGGTAACATGGTAATGAAATGAAGGACTAAGACGGCTATATGGCTTAGACGATGATATTGCTTCGAAATGGCTCAGTTCTGGCGATGCCGTGCAAAGCTAGTCTGCTAATGATCATTTTGAAATGCAAAATGAAGAAAGAAACAAAAAACAGCATTGACCATGAAATAGGCAAAAATCTTTTATTTGGATTGTCACGGTTATTGGAACTGATATGGTTCATTTATGAAATTATTTACAAACCATTAATGCGAAGTTTACACCTTTGAGCAAAAATATGAGCAACAAAACCTATCAATGTATGGAAAAGTAACAAAATGAATTTTAGTAAGGAAAGAAACAAATTGTTCGGCACTATTTAACAACAAGCTATCGCATTACCAATAATTCCAGGTCACAATATTAGTACTCTTTTGGCTAAAAGAAACAAATAATCAGCTAAATTATTCTAGCCTTTTTTAACTTCTAAAAATGATCAACCTGTAGTAATTGGAGTTGGGTAGGTAAAGTAGGGAAAATAGAACTGTTTGCAAAATTTGTTACTGACAGAGAAACAGTTGATATTATTATTGCAATCGCCATAACAACTGCTTCTGTTGTTATAATCTTTTCTTTGGACAGCAGTTTTAACCTTTCTTCTAATGACAATGCAATGTTCTTCTTGTTTCTCTTCCAATTTATTCTCTGTAACTTATCTCCAGCAGTAATAGAGGTCAATTAATTGCAATAATATTATTTCATCATTTTTCAGCTGTTCTTGCAGTATATTTTTTTTTTCTTTTTGCGTCTTATTCTATGCTGATTGTATTTTTTTTTTCAGATCTTTAATGCGTATATCAAACATTTCATGCAGGCCTGGCCCTAGGATGTGTAGGACCTAAGGCAGCATGCGGGGCCCAAGGCAGCAAGCGATGAGCGCTGGGCCACAAGCAAAAAAAAAAAAAAAATGGCTTTGCGAGTTAGCGCGGGGTCCAAAGGCGGTTGCCTCGTTCGTCTTACATTAGGGTCGGGCTTGATTTCTTGACCACGTTTGGTGAATTCTATTTTTCATTTGACAACTTCTACAGCATTTTCAGATTCTCGTAGTTCTCTTTCATCTTCTACAGGGACCCGCAGTAACTCAGTTTGCAGAGCGTCGAGCCCGTAATCCAACGGTCGTAGGTTTCAATACCCACCAAGTCCAACCTGGGTCGACAACTTTGGTGTTTGCTTGGGATAGTCACATAGCGCCTATTTCCTCGGCATGATATAACCAATGAATATGTTTAAAAGTGCCGTTAGACCAGCGAAAGAAAACAAAACAACTATTTTCTGTATTGAATAATCTTTGCTATGTAAGTGGAAGTTCTCCATTTTCAATTATTTTATGTTTTCACCATTATCAGTCACCTATTGCTCATTTAAATGGATAATAAAATGGATCAATCACAGCTGGAAAAAGAATTGGTAGATAATTTGGGGAACGTTCAAACAACCCAAAGCTGAGTGTTGAGGAAGGAAAAACGTAGGACAGAAAAACAGAGAATTAGTACATTATCTAATTTAAAACAAACCCTACAATCAGCCAGTAAAAAGCATATGCTTTTTTCCGCAGAGATAATCGCCAAAGTGTTAATACATGTTTAACCTAAGTGAACAAAGGATAAAAAGTAATATAGATGCTTTGGAGAATAACATGGAAAATTAAATGTCTCTGGAAACCTATTGCATTCTACAATCTCAATCTGACAAGTAAAAGAGAGACTTAAATAATGAAATAAAGCCGTGCGATCAAGAGATTGATTGGAATGCTAATGGATGCTTTACACATACACAAATTACTTGCCTGAGCAACAAGATCACATCAAAAACTAAGACGTTGTTAGAGTTGCAGACAAAGTATAACTTAACATAGATAACCAGAAGAAAAAAAATGACAACGTAAAAAAAAAAAATGAATGTAAATGAAAAGTACTATTAAATCATTGAAGACAACTGACGATCTATCACGTCCAGAATTTAAAGAATCAAAACTGTAAAATATACAACAAATTATACACTGACATTGAGCAATCTAAAACAAATACAAAAAAGTGTGTTGACTGAGAAGGGGTAAGTAGCATCGGTCTAGTGGAACTTAGCACTGAGGGAATAGAAAAAAGATTGAATACATTTTAATTGAATTGGAAAAACCTATATAACAGATACAGATACATTAAAACCGGAAGCAGATAAAACGACACTAATGTTAGGTGGCAGATATAACAGAGTTATCGATGACAAATGCATTCAAAATTGAACAAAAAAAGACACGAGCGTAAATTGGTTACATTTACAGAATTTTTACTGAAATAAAAAGTTAACTGAGAGTTATTTGAAACTGAACTGTCCATGGAAGCTGGTGTAATGCGAATTGTGAATTATTTGATGAAAATCCACAGTGAGTTTGAGTAGAACACGAAATTACTGACGGGATGTATTTTGCTGTACGATGTACAACTTGTACAGCGTCAGGGCAGGTTTGGCATAGTTGGTATAGCATCTTTGCAATCATTTATCAACTTCTTAAAGAAGAATGATAAATCACTTTTGTCTGGATATAATTTGTCCAGAGCTAGCTAGCAGATAATCCTTGAAATGGTCGTGTTAATGTGTTTGTATCTCCAATCTCACTTCTATGGTCAACCATGTTTGACTAATATCTGGGCTGTCTCACGCATTTTTTTAATCCACTCGCGTGATCTGTTTCACATCCGTCGATCTGAAGTATTTAACCAGCATTTATTGACGCACAGACCAAACATGTAAATTGTTGGGAAAAAAGGTACAAGATATATGGCCTTGACCTTTAATCATCAGATTCTATCTTTTCCATCATCATCAACATGTTATTCGTTATTTATCTTGGCGTATCTGTGTAGGATCAGGCTAATACCACCTCTACCAAAAATCATCAAAAACATGAAATAAACAGGGGTTTACAACTGACATCATTCAACTGGATCAGATGCTTAACTGTGTGCATAGTAATGGTTCACTGGATCAAGTATGTTGCGCGTCATACATACATTCCTGACGTGTTGAAAAATGTCATACAACATAAGTGTGATTTTTATGCAGTTGTTCTGCATGCCATAGTAAACATACTGGTAATCGTTATCTTAGATGCTTGAGTGGCTCAGGTTTGAATGCAGTTCTTTTGGAGGTGGGATCGGGTGGTATATATGTTTCATTAGATCTATCAAAAACCACACATGCATTCATATGGTTAAATTTCTTTCTTTCCTCAAGCGCGACAGAACCAGGATGCTTCATCGTCTCTTACTAAAAGCAGATGTAATTTTCATCGTTGAATGGTACCTCATCGTTCAGTTGTACCTCATCTTTAGTGGTACCTCATCGTTGAGTGGTACCTCGCCATATGGATAACTTTCCTTAAGTACCTTAATGAACTGCTGACTATTATAACCTGACAAGTTATGAATGAACAACAAGATCCATCTTGTGTAGCTGAAAATCAGCTTACAGTAACTAGTGAACCACTGTACATTTTAGTCAAGTAATCATGGTCGAGAACATTGTCCTAAAATATTTTGCCCTCACAAATATGACATGTACTGGTTAAGTTAAAATGTTTCACGTCTTCAGATGTTCATTCTCTAATTCCAATAAATAAATCGCCGTGTTATCATGTTCATAGTTTCTTTGTCACTCTGACTGTACTAATATATTTATTTTGAACTCTTTAAGAAACACCATATTTTAGTTCAATTTTGTATGCACTGTAATATTTTATGGTATCTGTCAAGCATATAACTGTGTTTAACCAAAGTGTATTTTGATTGTCTACCTGATCACTTGGTGCATTTAGCACAAATTTAACTGCAAAGAAAAAACACGTATCTTTATAGTTTTGACGTTTGTCCAAGTTTTACCCATTCATGTAATCTATACTTGAGCCTCCTCTTATCAAGTGACCTACATAGATGAATTGTTAAATAGCCAATCCTGTTAAACGTGGGTAGGTGGTTCTACCCGGTTCTCTCTCCACCAGATATACTGGCCGGCATGTATAATATATCATGTGGTACAACAACAACAACAACAACAACAGGCCGAGTTAAATTCACCTGATAGTGCTAAAACTGCAATAACTGTATGTACCGCTTAAACATCACACATAAAGAGTTGAGCATCACGTGCAGCTTTGAATACTGATTGCTCGTTAGCTCCGGGCCACTCATAAAGAAATGAACACCACGTGCAGCCTTGGGTCATGTATGCGCATTAACTCAATGTAAATTAAATATAAATTGTTATTTTAAAATTTAACACTAAATTTCTTTAACCAAAGTCTATTTAATCCTGATTATTGAATGCTCTGCACCTTACATGTCACCAAGAAACTTCCAGACGAAAATTATCTATCGCTATGGGCTTTTACAATGGTGGCCATGTACTAAACTTGGGTCAAAATAAGAGCGCGTCGGTGGAATCATCACAATCGAGGGTAGTACGAATTTTTGTTATCAATATGCGTAGTTTTCATTGTGACATCACAGCGCGCGACATTCAATCCGGATTGTACTTTAACAGTACTTGTCTACGTACTTTAACATTGATTTTGCCGTATGCACCTATTGGGGCGTCTAAATAATGACCTTCCAAATGAATATGGATGTAAACGAATCCAAGTGAAGTGAATACTTTCCATTTAAAGGTATGTAGAATAAAATTCTAAAAAATGACGCCCATTACTGAAATAGTCGGTGTTGAAGTGCCTACATGTCCCGTGTGCCCCTTGTACCATAGGTTTAGCTGTAGAATGCGAATCGTATATTATCTTCATAATCTGTTAAGGAAATGTACACGATGATTAAATTGTGTACACCTGTGATTCAATATCCATCTCAAATACACATTTTCAAGTATCAGAAATGTTCATAATCTTCTGATTAAGAGATTTTATATATATATATATATATATATATATATATGCTATATATATGTATATATATATATATATATATATATATATATATATATATATATATCGTTCGCTTTCACCGATACACGTGCTAATATGTTTACTTTTGCTTCACTACGCCCGAGCCAGCCGTGCATGCGTCTACATTGAAATTCAGCATAGGTCGCGACAAAGGTGGGCAAATTGTTTTATGTATCATCTAATTACAAAACACTTTGCTACAGGCTGTCAATTAACACAAACTTCATAACTTTATACGATGAATGGAAAGATTAGTCGTCTTTATCGAACTTTTTATGTCACAATTCAATAACATGTATGTAAACAGTCGAAAACGAGATGTATGTTTATCACCAATTGACAAGAAAAAACAGATAGAAACTTGAATTATATTTCAGGAAAAGGAACGTAGGCTCAAACAATGTATAACTGTTGTCAACTTCTGTTTGATTATGCGGCCAATACAGGCGTGATAAAAGTCCCACACACTGGCCTTTTCTTTCTCCGATCAATATTCCTGAGTTAGCAAAGTGGTTGTTTTAGAGTTTAACGCCATTTTCAGCACAAGATAGGCTATACATGGCGGCCAGTATAAATAGTGGAGGAAGAATCTGGGAAAACCTGGGAAAACCCCGGAAAGAACCACCGATCCACGAGAAGCTACTGGCAAGCTTTCTCACATACCCACATTGGCCGAGCCCGAGACTCGAACCCACGCAGACAGAGGTGAGATGGCAGTGATCCGTAACGGTGAGCGCTTTAGACCACTCGGCCACTCAGGCCCAGTTAGCAAAGTAGATGGTGCATAACATATTTCATCCCCAACGCTTTTGTGAAAGAGATCGGAATATTATAAAATATTTTGTCTGCCCGTCCATCTGTCTGGTGGGATCATTGCCGGCTTTAGGCCGATTGGACCGATTTGGCCAAATCGGGCCCCGCGCTCATTAGGGCTCCGCGCGTAATTTTTAAAAAATACATCTATAGAGAGAAAGTATTTTTAAAGCGACGGAAGAAAATTTTAAGTTCAAAATCAACTTGTTTAAAAGTTTATTTCCAAATGCCATGCTCACAGGGGGCCCCGCGCTTAAATCCAGGGGCCCTGCCAAAATGATCCAAATCGGGCCCTGCGTTTGCTAAGGCCGTTCCCGAGTTGGGTCAGTGGCGTAGCTTGGGGAGGTCGGGGGAGGGGGGGGGGAGACAGTTGTCCCCGGACGCCATGTGCCAGGGGCGCCAAAATGAGGAAAATACAACTATTCGTTATCTCAGATGCACTCGAAGGGGGCTCCAAGTTTATGTTTTGTCCCCGGGCGCTAAGTAAGGGGGCGCCAAGTTTATGTTTTGTCCCCGGGCGCTAAGTAAGGGGGCGCCAAGTTTATGTTTTGTCCCCGGGCGCTAAGTACCCTCGCTACGCCACTGAGTTGGGTAAGGGGTAGGTAAAGTCAATATGTAACAAGAGTCCGTCGAAGGGACTGACTATCCACTGTCCGAAACAAATTTCCAGGAATTCGCGTAACACTGCTTCTTCATAATTAACTGTTGCGTGTTAAAACCATTTCTTACATTCTTGACCGAGAAAATTTGCCGCTGAGGTAGGTATATTGAAAGTAAAATCGGCACTATTGTCATGTAGGACAAACTCGACTCCATTAGAAGACTTTTAATTCAAAACTCAGGTAAATATGACCATCTATTCAGGAAAATTACTGACACAATTTTAAAAATGTTCATTGTATCAGTCATATTGTCTACTGGTATCCATCTTTATTTAGGACCATCTAGGTGCTATACAAAATTCTGTCCAAAGAGTTTGTCAGGTCGAATAATGTCGTGTACAGGTTGGCGTTATGTTTTACGGTTATTTCTTCTGCAATTGGCGAGCAAGCAAAACCCATGTCGTCCTTTCCTAAAGCCAAACAGATTCCCAGACAAGAACCCTTAATCAATGGCGGCTATACTGGATGTCTGAGGAATGCCATTTTCATCCAGGACCAACTAGACCTTCGGATAAATGTATGTGTAACGTTTTGGAGTAGTTTTGGAGAAGCAGGGATTATATCAAGCTAGTGCTAATGGATAGACGTAGAGAAGCTTATCACATGATTACCAATGGTCTGCGTAAAGCGGATAGCTCTGCGATTGCAAGCCATCGAAGTTGCTCAAGTTTCGTATTTAATTGTTACTCTCCAATCCATAAACTAATTTTCTGAAGAAAAAAAAAAAAAGTTTCTTCATTACTGACAAATGATTCGAATGATCGTCTGAAGTGAAAATTATCGGGTTTCTATAACATTTCTCTCATCGTCGAATTTCAGGATCTTGAGATGAATTAGGTTAAGAATCATTTACAACCCTCTGTTCAAAAATTATTGATCAAGTGTACTGAGCAAGTTTTGAAAGTACAAGAGACGAACTTCACTTGACAACTTATTCTCTGGCAATTTTATGTTAGCTAATGAAATATGCACTCACTGTCAAAATTTGATTTGTTGAGATGATTGTTCAATAGTAAGTTATTAAGAGATAGAAGCTAGAAATAAGAACATAATAATCTGTTTACTTACTCTTCTTAGTGACAAGACGGGCATTTAACTATTTTCTTTCAGCAATTTCTAACGATACTGTGGGGATCGCGTCCTTCCGCCTGTCCATGTTAACTACGCACGTACTCCTTGTGTTTGGTTTGCAATTTAGTGTCTTCTTTCAACCGCTGCGAATAGAAACCTGGAAGTTTAACAACTACTTTAATGCACATGTAGTCCAGCTAATCTGTTTCGTAGTTAAAATACCTCACACACACCATGCGACGTGTTATTTGGCACCATCTGCTTTCACGTGCTATATATTTTATAGATATGTATGTGTGTGCATGTATGTATGCGTGTGTGTGTGTGTGTGCGTGCGGTCGTGTGTGTGTGTGTGTGTGTGTGTGTGTGTGTGTGTGTGTGTGTGTGTGTGTAAGCTTATTTAATGAATTTGTAAAAAAAAATCAAAAAAAAAATCAATAAGAGCAAATAATCTAGTCGCATGTAAAATGCAATCCAAGGCAGTTTGGATCTGATAATGAGGCTGCGGATTTTTATTACTCCAATCAAATGAGGCATTAACAGAAATTCAAATTTCTAAATACTCTTTACTTCAGCTATTACTCTCCTTCTGATATGCGTTGTTATAATTGTCGAAACAACATACAGTATCTCGTAATATCTCATGATATCTCGTAAAATGTCACAAGACAGATCTGTGACTATACCCTAATGTGCGTTCTTCTGGTGAGGTACCCAACTTGGGCCAAGAAGGATTGTGTATATTAACAGCTGGAATCGATATAAAGATACGCTGTTGTTCTAAGGGCACGGGGAGTGTTTATAAGTAATGTAATTTCTTATCTTATGGTATATTTAATTCCTATCATAACTCTGTTTTTGATTACTTTTATTAAAAATCCACTCACCTGCGCAAAGTAGTGTTAACACCGCAAAAATTGGACTAATGCGTGCAAGTATTTGCACAAGAAATTTGGAAATTTTAAATGTTTTCAAAGGCAATTTCAACATTATTGGCTATATGATGCCAAGGAAATGAGAGTGAAATGCCTTTCATCAAGACACACCAAGGCAGCCCACTCGGGCATGCCTGTGCGGGTATTGAATCCATGACGAATTAGGAAGCCGACGCTCCACCAGCTGAGATAACGCCGTTCCCTAGTTCTTGTTTAGATATGTATGTCAATAGCAACTACTATGAGAATATTTAGGTATGCTAAAAGAAATGAACTTTGATAAAACTTTTTTTTATTGAAATATAAACAAAAACAAATAACCTCTAATATTAATAAAAATCCAATGAACTATCCAAAATATGTATCGTCGTACAAAGATTAGCAGTCAGTTGATACGTCACTCGGGTGCACGTCATTCGGATGTATATGTAATGAACAAGAAATACATGGAGACTATGTTCAGTACAAATATGAATACTATCGTTGTATTAGAATTATATCAGTATCACTTGATAGTAGACCTTTTAATTAACGAACCTCAAATGTGATGTTGGAATTAGCTGACTATAATACACAACAACAGGAACATGGAATGTTATTATGAAATATTATTATCGGAAATGTGTTATTCTTCGTCATGATTTAACTATATGTTAACTGTGAGAGTGTGTGTGTGATTTAGATTTTAAAGTAGCTTTAACAATTTTTCAGTCATATCGCTACGATGTCTGCAGTGTGACAGTTTATAGCGATGTCTAGCACTGGGGCATCATACCTCATGATGTCCCACCCAGTCACATTATCCTGACACCAGGCCGACCAGCCCTAACACTAACCTCTTAATTCTAAGCGCCAAGCGAGGCAGCTGTTAGTACCATTTTTATAAGTCTTTGGTATGACTTGGCCGGGGTTCGAACCCGCGACATCCCGCATGCGAGGCGGACGCTCTAACCACTAGGCCACCGGAGCGGTTCTATATGTTAACTGAAACGTTGTTTGAGATATGCACTTGAAAAGTTGCCACATATGTTTGACATATTCGACACCTGTAACATAAAAGTTCCCAGATGCATGAAACACATTGTAATTTATATAAATATGCAACAATACTGGAATAAAATTATATGTGCCAGATATCACTTGGACAAACATGCTTTATGCATTTTGTTCCATATATAAAGCAAACGTACTTTACACATGTTGTGTTTTTAATATTTTAGACATTAGATTTTTGTCAATCTGATTAAAGTCAGATCTCCACTGTCCTATGTGAAGATCTAACAGTGACCGTTTAGGGGTCATATTCTGGTAACCTATGATATTACCATGATCGCTAATTTTATCAGCCAATCAGATAAAGTCTTTAATCTTCGCGTTTGGGAGATTGAGTACTGTGGCTGAAGAGCATCAACGTGTGCCGAATGATTTGATTTGTCTTTCAGATTTCTGAAAGCTACATTTCCATTGGCTAATTCAAAGGTCACCAGATCATGACCCCGTAGCAGTCGCTGTCAGATCTTCACGTAGGATACGCTTTATTAAACTGATATACTCTGGAGAATATGTTGTGATATGATCGAATTGACGTATTTATTACTCTTTTGGGCGATTGCAAATGATAAGGTTGATTGACACTTAAAGAAACTGAGTCCCTGTGACTGCGTAGATGTACTCAGAGCCGTAGAGAGCGATCACGGGTCCTGGGGTAAGAAAGACCGGGGCTTCTCCTAGTTCTTGTTCAAACAAAATTTTTCTTTTATAAAATTAAAAAGTGTTGTTCGGCACGGCCCCCCCCCTTACGGACCCGGTTGCCCCCCCCCCCCATGTACTGTATCACTTGTGTAGATAGATAGTAATGTTTTGTAAACTTTGAAGTCCCTAAAATGTCGGTAAATACAAATATATTGTTAGTCACATATCATGTTACTTTGAATATAAAGCATCCTACTTTGCCCCAAGATCAGAGAGTGCTCTGTTATCATTTACAGAAGTGGAATAAAATCGAAGTTTCCATCTCCATATAAAGGACACCTGATGATAACACTGAAAACACTTTTCTTCATTTCCCCATTTTACTCCATTATCAATAAAGGGCACTCTCCACAAAGGAGTCATTTGCCTTTGAGTGTCCTTTGCAGATATGTTTCACCGAATTTTAAGTATCAGCTTTGGAAGGCGAGTAGACATAAGATCTAGAAAAAATTACCCAAAAGAACAAATTTGTCTAATGAGCTAGAACAATATAGAATGACAAACTCTTCTAAATTAGTATCAGTAATGAAGACAATCAACATAATTTAGGCCAATAATATCTTACAATTGTATCCCGGTCCGAGTTAAAACCTTTGTTACAGCTTCCTGGTTTTCCAGTGGATTCTATCACTTCTGTCTGTCGCAAAATGTAGAGAGTTCGCTTTGTTACATGGTCTGCTCGTGAGCTGAACGTATGATATAGGAAGATATGATATCCATATTGTACAAAAAGTCTTCTAGAGGTATAATATATGGCTTGTTTTTGTTCTAACCATGCCTTTTCTTCAGGAAGCTTTACTTTTTCCCCTTTCCTGTTTTACCTATCAATGGTTAAGGAATAAATCCGGACTTTGTTCAAGTTAAAATATTTCAGTATGTGAATACACATTTATATCACATAACCGTGTATACAAAATTAACCAGATCACATAACCGTGTATAAACATTAACCATATCACATATCCGTGTATAAAAATTAACTATTTTGTGGTTTTAAAACTTTCATTAGATATATTTGTGCCCTTACATGTTTTCGACACATGGGTGCCATTATGACTTAGTTTTCTTTGAAACGGCTGTAAATTGGTATGGGTAGGTGGACAAAGGACAGATTAAAGTAAAAATATACCATGCACGAATCTAACAACTTTGAAGTTTTAAGAACCATCGATTTGAAAGCTGCGTATAAGTTTGAGTAACAAGGAAGGCGCTGTGGTGTAACTAAAGAGAAATCGTTTGTGAACAATTGGAGTTTCTTTGTGATGCTTAAAATGGAATTGGGGGATTCTCGGGGTGGTGGTCGATGATGGGTCTCTCCCATGTACTATATTAGTCCACATGTCCATCTTTCTATAACTGATTTATTTACTTATTTAGTTTGTTTATTTGTACATTGATCAACTGACCATGCAGGCTGTGCATGATAGGTCATGGTATCATAAAAACATATTGTAGGCTCATCTGTAGCGGCCAAACGAGATTCATATGCAGAGAAAGTAGCTGTTATGAGAATGGTAGTGTTGGAAGTAGTAATGGTTGTAGTAGTAAAAGAAATAGTACCTGGAAGAGGAGGATGCGGA
>JAECUM010014766.1:57500-64414 GCA_016617855.1 Megalonaias nervosa
TGGGTTTACAGTTCACACCGCTGTAATGAACACACATCTGCTTACCGTAAGAAAATATGTACAACAGCTTCCAACAGCAGCGTGCCTAATCTCAAAGAAATACTGTCTGCGGCACAACTTTATCGAGATTGTTTCCTTTTGTGTGAATATATCTAGGTGATGAGAATTGTCATTTTAAAGATACCGAAAACATATAAAACACGAACGTATATAGTATCGAGTTGATTATACATGAAATCTAAGATTTGCTAATCAGTGGACATAAACCTTTTCACAACAACCTGTACTCGGATAACATCCGAAAAGAGTTCGAAGATATCCAACAATGACGTGACAGCGGTCGTTAAACACTACCGTCCGAATACAGATTTATCAAACAACTCCAGCAATACATGACCGAATCCAACGTGGACGTGAAATCGCTACTGCCTTTTGCAAATAGGACTAGTGAAATTCGTCACGAATGCGAGCCCAGCAATTGTGCAAGCTTGTCGAACAAGAAAATGATCGAGTCTGCATTTGATATGAAACGTAAACATTTAAAACTTGCCACTGATTATCTGGCCAAACAACTTACTTATCTCAATGACCTCAAGCGTGAGTGTGACGGTGATGATAAAAACTAACGCGTAAATGATTTGCGTTTTACACTCACACCGGATTTTTGTTACTCCCTTTTGGTGATGCGTCGTTTACTGCGACTTGATTTGTTCTTGATCGCATTAAAGTTGTCTATCACGGTCATAGCGAGACTTAATTCATCTGCGGTTGTTACTGTCATTATTTGTTATGTGTTTTGGCATACGCATATGAAACCGCGTTGACAGTATCGTACCGGCTGCACACATAGCACCCGTGAAAAACGAGACAGCACTGATTGCAATTCCGACAGGATCAGCCTCGAAGGTCATCGATGTGGCAATCACATTGACACCAACACCAACAGTCACCGCAGTGGCTATCAACATGTGAAATCCATGACACCATTAGCGTTGTATATATGCATCAAAGTCGCGCGTTTGTCAGTTTCAATGCATATCCATGGGCAATATTGTAATCTGAATAATATCAGTCAGCGTAGGGATATAGGCTAATCATTGAGGGATGAACATTATGATCCTACATAATTTTCGAAAGTCCCAAACTGAATCACGCGGAGAAGTGTCAGTTTGTCCACTTCGGTCAGTTGTGATTGTGCCGTACTGAGGTCTCGGCGCGGATGGGCAAGTTGATAGTCTATTGATCTTTCGTCGCGAATGACACCAAATTGTCCTGTGATCTCGGTCGTTGTCACCCTGGCCGTATCCTGCTAACTGCACATTGCTTCAACGTCGTTTTAATATTATCCAGCAGCATGGCAACTTCAGCATGTTAAAAACAATGATCACCAAAAGACTCATCCGCGACTATTTCGCCGTCACGGAAATTATTACTCAAATTAGTAAAACGTTTAATGTGCTCGTCATATTCGATTCAGGGTGCAACAATGGTGCTTGTTTGTTGGCGATGTATGTTTTTGTAGCTGCATCATCGGCACTAGCGGGCTCTCGCACGAGTACAATTCTTTTGTTCTTTATGTTTAGTTTGAACGTCATTGTGTCGCGGATTTTTCAATTCTGTATTGTATTTTGTTCGGATATTTTTCACGAACATACTAGAGTTTTCCAAGCTGACTGATCTCAGGAAAATTTCTCGACGTGGATCCTAGCAGTCGTGTGGAGATATCGGACTACTTGATATTACTGGTTTTCAATTGACCAGACTGAAACAACAACCTTGTCGGGGACACCCCAGGTGAGATTCATCAAGTCCGCCAAATCATCTTTGTTTGAAGACTTGGGACGTGTTGGTGATGGCCCCAGTGCCAGGTCGTTGTTACCTACGCTTACTGAAATAAATATCCATGGACATATTTTATTTATCACACGGTGATGTAATCAGCTCCTTACCTGACGGCGTGCCCGAGTCAAGCTATGTCCAGGACCACGGTTATTTTTTTAAAACTATCTTCCACATACCTTTGTACAAATCTTCGATGAACTTTGAAGTTGATGAGGGAAACCTCCGGAATGCAGCCACGTGAGCGTTATATTAAGTTTATAGTTCTGTCAGTTGTGCAGTTATCGAGGCTATGCCATCGAGCGTTGTGAATATTGAAATGTTTTCGGCAGGTGCGTTGATAATTTTATATCGCGTTGCTATCTTGCCACGTGTGCTTCCATAGATATCCTGGGCATGTTTTACCGTTGGGCGCTGTCGTTAATTTCTCAATCGCGAAAAGTGATGCGACAACGTATGACAGGGTTGTCAGACTTGCTGATAGCTTTAAGCATACCAGTGACTTATAACCCGGATATGGGTTGATCGGTGCATGTTTGTGCAACCAACGTTGAATGCTACAGTGATGGAATAACAGTGACCTTCGACACTTACATGAGAAATCTACGCGGGTGTACTATCCCGTATGAATGAAAATAAAAACAACCGTGCTCGGAGTTATCGCGTATGCGACCTAGTGCGTGCCTGGACCATCATGTGAATCTAAGCTGATGATAGTCAGTTTCGTGAGTGAACAGTTCACGGTCGGTCGTTTCATCGCGGTAAATGGAAACCCGGAGAAAATCTTTTTATTTTAGTCGAAGCGCGATCGCGAGCAAATCAAAGTTTACGGTGGTAATTTATTGCCTGCAATGTTACACAAGAACAATTCTAAGTGTTGCTCCGCGTTGAGTGGTTAATCAAAGCTCCCGAAAATTTATTACAACATCGCGTAAGTGGAAGAAAACCACCTCACGTGCCACTGGTTATTTTCTCTAGCAAATTTGTTGCCCCAAGACCAGCAGAAGCAGTAGGTGCGCCTTTGGTCATCACAGGTGCAACTGCGTCGAGTATTCATCGGATGCAGCTAACGGAGGAAATATTCCACCCTGTTTGATCATCTTAGAAACTTCAGACTTGGGCAGCTTTATTGTGACTCCGTGTCCGCTTTTCCGTACCACGTTGCCGCGTTTCACTTGTGACGCCAACGTCGGTATTTTATGTGTACCGCCCGCATGTATAGCATTGGACAGTTTCAAGAACACGCCCGTGTGTACTTCCGTGTCCGCGTTCAATTTCTGAAACTGATTTTGCGACAGTGTGACTGCGATGTCGGTGTATGACATGTTTATTATACCTGTAGGTACACATTTGTTTAATCGCATGTCGATGGTGATCCACCCTAGCTATCTGCACCACTCACATCTTCTCCAGGGACGCAACAACGACCTTCATTCGTACGGAGACCCTCTCAATCATCAGTATTTTGACTGACAATATCACAGCGATACATCTGTACGCGACAACACCGTCCGGCAGTGCACGAACGCTGGTTCGGAAACGTAAACCCAAGACGGACTGTCTGAACTAATCCAGATACTCGAGGGAGAAGTAATAAATCTACGGTCATGTGTCGACTTTCTCACCTGTCCCCATGAACGACATCAGTCAAATATATGCTCGTGTGACATGGTTCTGATCAAAATCTATGAGGACTTCTTCTGATGGTTCTTGAAGACCATTCAGTCGCAATGATACTTAAGACACATTAAGGTGGTCAAACACTATCGGATTTCTTATATGACTATTCCGCAGTCACGTGTCCTGAAACGCAACAAATACGTGTCGTGGAGCTGAAACTCGTTTCGGCACTAATCTGCCACGTAAAAAGATCTGCCACTACGCCCTGAACCACGTCGGTGGTCATTGACAGCATGACAGTGTAGACTGACCTCTACACGACATAAATGACAGTATTCGTTGTTCTTCAACTACCGTCGGTTTCGGCGTGCATTTACAACGCCAGCGTAGTTAACCTATCAGTGTGGTACTTGGGCCGTGGCTGCATTTGCGCCTTCAGCGTGCCAAATCCTGTAGGGAATCATCTTCCCGGTTAAAGTTGGTGGCGCTCCGCAGTTTCGTATTTTGCATAGGGGTTAGAATTTTAAAGATAAAGAATTTCCCCGGGTTTCCCCACTAGTTATATTGACTATTTAGAAAAGACCTTGTATATCTTAGGTATTGTTCAAAGAACCTTTAATTCCCTTTATTTTGGTGTATGATTGATGGGTGTAATATGGGTTATAAAGTATACAGCTTGGCCTTATTCCAGATGTGCATCTTTCAAAAAAGTGCTAGCTCCACTTGGTCATTTTCACTTCCTTAACTTCAGAGGTAAATTGTAAAAAAAAAAAGAACCGATAACTTTTTTCTACATTTTATATATTTGGTAATTCATTCATTGCACTTTCAGAAGCTGGTATTGTCTAGTCTGGCAAAATTCATTTTCCCCATTTTAATAGCTGCTAAGGATAGTGTACTTCAGACAAATTCAGGCTGATTTTTTGGAGCACAAGGGAACAGTCATTTTAGTTAGCAGTGTGCTAAGATCATTTACAATATCCAAACGTGCAATATCCAAAGAAATGTCAGTCACATTACATCAAAGTAGCATAAAGGTATGCCAACATTCTCTCCACTGTGCATGTTTTAAATGCAAACAACTTCACCTTACATACGTCACTCTATCAAAAGTACAGAATAACTGGTGAGCGCCCCCGTTACTGTGGCCCCAGCATTCGGCTTGATATCCGGTTGAACGCTAGTAATCAAGCACACGCGCCGATGAAGCGCAAGTGTATCCGATTGATCGTGCTTGTTATATGTATGACTTCCTATTTAAATCTTTGAAGGATTGACAAGATAGACACATCGCTGACGTGCGGCGGATCCATGAATTAAGTGCAATCATTGACCGTAGTGTACGTGAGTGGATTGTCCGATCGATTGTCAACATGACCATGAAAGGCAGAATTTGGTCGGGAGCCACTGGTGACCCGGAATTAACAACAGTACTGTTACAAACAACATGGAATCTGTGTTTCACCAAATCATCACGCGATACAAACCGGTCATATGCACATGCACTTTATGTATATTTACCAAATACACACACGATACAAACCTGACATATGCACATGCATTTGTTGTATGTTAACTAAATACACACACCTGCAAACTATTATTGTTTTCTTTGACTGTTTGAGGTGGAAAAGACGCCACAAGGAAATCGCAACAGTTCTTGACCTTAATCTTTTCAAGCAAGTAGTTTATACATTGAAATATTATAAAATGTAGATGATTAAGCATTTTTAGTCAAGCCAAACTAGTGCGAAACGAGACATGCAAGTTGCTTTTAATGCAGCGCTGTGTGATTATGACAGAAGCTAAATCAGTTTTGGAATGCAAAGGAAATTAGTTTTTTGCCTCCATTATCCTATTTATTGGGAAGGTTGTCTCGAATCCAAACAAATAGACCAGACAAACATGATCTTCATGATTGGTTTTGCATTGAAATAATATCATTCATGCATGCCAAAGAAGGGAACTAATTCGATGATTATTGCAAATGGTTAAATGATGAAGCAGTTTTTCAAACGTTGACCCCATGGGTGGATGACTCTATCGGTCAGTCAAAATGACACAACGACTTAACATTTCGGTGAAGCATTCACTACTGCATTCTCCGAGTGTTCCGTAGAAGCTTTTGTGAGCGCGGTGTAGGGTGTGGTTGGCATTCTGACCATGTCTGGGTGTTCACGTAGAAGCTTTTTGTCAACGAGGTGTAGGGTGTGTTTGGTATGATGTCCGAGGCCTGGTGTTCCCCTGCTGAAACGTACTCCTGATAAAGCATCTCAAAATAAGCCCATTGATGTAATTTTTTAATTCATGTGATACATGTATCATCATTTCACATCTTTCTAAGGCAGTGAGCAAGGCGCGCATGAATCCTCAAATAAGAAGTAAAACCGACCAGCCACTTTTGTCCAGTTATATCAGACGCTGTCTTGGTGGAATTTACAATTATATTTCTAGATTAAAATATACATGGGGAGCTATGCCATTAATCAGCGCATATTTTCTTTTCCCCGTGCTGATCATTTTCTGACTACATTAATGTATCTTCCTTCATTATACACATCTTTCAGACATTATTATAAATCACACATTATTAACATTCTAGTTTCCATACCACTTTGCCAAGGCACTGTACAAAGACTTTGAACGCATGGACGCACATACTTCGGAAATCCTTATTCAGAGCAAATCTTCAAATTCCCTCCTCTAATTGTTTTGGAGTGCCGGTGGATACTTTAATTCCTGTTTAGACTACGATTTTGCCACTCGATGAGCAAGAGTAAATTTGCCTCGAATATGCGACGCACCCCACCCCCGATATTATGATTTAATTATGTGATGTTAACTTGCTTACTTTATCGTATATAATTCCTCTTGAATCGCTACAAGTAGAGATGAAAGGAATAAAGGAAGGTGCATAAAACAACTGTTTACAGCAGTGTTTCTCCTGCTATACGAAAGTGTGTGGGGGTGGGGGTGTGGGTGAAACTGGGCTAATTGTGGGCACACACGAAAGCACAAAAGAAACTTTTCCGCTTCTATCACTCAGGAGATGCGACCTGATAAAGGAATAGGTTTCGATCATTTATAAAAGTAAACACAGAAATAGAAGATTTTAATAAATCAGCAAAATATGAAAATTCAAACTGGTCTCCAATGGCAAATCTTAAAGTCGTGATAACTATCACAATGAATTATTCTGTGATGCTATATGATCCCTTTAAAGGTCTTTATTGCTCTAATACAAGAGAAATGTTGAAGATATTGTTACACGCATGGGGTCTGAAACCGACAGAATCAAACACCTACGTGAGCATGGAGAGATATTCCATGTTTTCACCATTTCCAAGAACATCAAGACAACGTTCGTGTCAGCTAAGAAGTTCTTAAATGCACACATAATACAGTACTTTTTCTCTAATCACCACACATCGTGAAATTCTAATTTTACCCTTGCA
>JAECUM010014767.1:0-65643 GCA_016617855.1 Megalonaias nervosa
GCCTCCTTGTCTCCTGAGGTACACTACCATCACAATGTTGTCACAGGAGACCATCAAGCAGCAACCTATTTGGTGGATGTACCCTTGAAAGCCTTTACATGTATTTCCAAATAGTTGATCTTGAGGGTAGATTCTTTTCTGGATCATGAACCCTGAAGAATCAGTCCTTACAGATCTACATGGGTGCCCACCCTGAATCTGATGTCTCCAAACATGCAAGAGTAGGGATCTACTGGTACATGGGACTCCAGCCAGAAACAGATCCTAATTTATCCATCAAATTAGATCATGGTGGAAATCCTAGCCCAGTCAATTGGAACATTCAGTGGGTCCTTATGCAGTTTCAACACTGCTAAAAGGAGAAACTGGAGAGGATGCAAATGCATTCTAATTAAAGGATCCAGGTCTGCTGTAGAGTTCATGGTCATCAATAGAGAGAAAAAATGATGAGCTGATAACATGGATTTAACTCTCAGTGCCTCCAGCAGGGACAGGTTCTTAACTCCTCTGTCCCAAGGGACATAAACTGATCATCTGTTTGTGAGGAAATTTCCATGCAGGCAGAATCTTGAGATAAGAGTGATCACCAGTTTAGCAGAAGACCAAGCCTTGTCACTGTGGATCAATAATGAGACAGATCTACTCTGAGGGACTCGAGTCTGCCATTGTGGAAGAACCAATCATCAAAATATTGGAGAATCTGGATAACTGGAGGCTTTAAATGTGCTGCAACTACTCCCATGATCCTGGAAGAAGCTCTGGGTACAGATGCTAGGCTGTATAGCAGAACTCAAAATTGGAAGACCTCAATATCCAAACAAAACTGGAGATACTTTCTATGTGGAGTAAAGATAGGGATGTGAAGATATGCAGCCTAATGATTGATGGAGACCACCCAATTTCCAGGTCTTATGACATTCCTCACTGAGGCTGTGGTCTTTATATGGTGTGTTCCTCTAGCAGAAATGAATATACCGAGGAATAGTCTATAATTAGACAGATCATTCTCCCTTTCTATGGAACCAGGAAAATCTGGGAATAGAAGGAAGGAGATTGGTTGTTTAGCTCCCACGCTCTCTACTGCACCCTTCTGAAAAAGGAGGTACCAGACATAACTGATGGAAGAAAATGGGGGAACTTACTAGATGAGGTAGATCCCAGAACCAAAGCTTGTAGCCATCTTTTATGATAGAAAGGACCCAGCCATTGATTGTTGAGCCAGATCAAGCCTCTGAAAAAAGGTTTAGTCTGTTGCCAATAGGAAAACTATAGAAGAGGTATGCCCTGGAGGAATGGGAACAAGTCCCCTTGGCTGTTCACACTTGTCCTTAGGAAAGGAGGAAAAGCCTGCTAATTTCCTCCCTGGGCCTTTGAGGCACACCTTTTAATGACCCACCTGCTAATGGGGAGCTCTAAAATGAGGTTATTGCTTTGACTAGGACTTGAGGTATGAATCTTATAACTACAAGCAGCTATCAAAGGTTGCAATGTAGAGCGGCAAACAGACCAGTTCCCTTATTATGTCCAATAGATTTATGGCACTTGCTCAACCAAGTGAGGAAGTAACAAGAGATCTGGTCAAGACTTTTCCCCAGGAATATCTCCAAAATGGAAAGAACTTTAGAGTCGCCAAATAGGAGGGTTTGGGAAACAGGTCACTGGGCAAAAGGGACTCTAGCTAGCCATTGTGGATCAATCAATTGTTGAAACATTGGTGAATTGGGATCACTGCTGATCATAAATGAACGGCAACTATTCCAAAAACCTTGTAAAAGCTCTGGGTACAGAGGCTAGACTGAATATCGGAGCATGAAAACAGAAAGACTTCCCAATCCAAGCAAAACCAAATGTACTTCCTGTGAGGGGCAAAGATAAGGTTTTGCAGGTAGTGCTGGACTGATTAATTGAGTTTGATTGATAAATCGAGTATGACTTTTCATGATCAAGTTCCATTATGATTCAAAAAAATTTATTAAATTATTATTACTATCAAACTGCAATAACCCCAAAATATATAAATTTAATAATACAATTATAGAAATGGTAGTATAGACTATGCTAAATTAATTGACAATATACCAATACTTTGTTTGATTCAAGCTTTTATCCATTTTTAGATGTAATTTAGCGGTGATAGAAGTAACTTGCTTTAAAATAGGCAAGCAAAACTGAAAGTGAACTTTTTGACTTTCCTGGAAAGAAGAAACACTCGAAAGTGTGGGCCTACATTGAGTTCCTGAAAAAGGGAGATGGTCCAGCAAATAAAGATCACGTAAACCTCACAAAAGTGAACTGCAAGTTGTGCAAAGCAGAATACAAATTCAGTGGTTAGCAAAAGACTAGTGTACACAACCCTGAATTAAATTGTTTTGATTATACAATCTTTTCTTGCAGAGTCTTTCATTATTATTTTTAAAAAACAACAACATTTCTATAAATAAATATTGTTTTGTGCCTAAAGTGTCCATCACATTGCATTTACTAACATTTTTATAAAACTGTTCTGTAAAAAATGTCCAAACATCAAACTTAGAGTAAAAGGGAGGTTTTTACATATATTATATTCATTTATGGTTTTAGATTGGATTCAAATAAATTACTTTATTAAACATTTACATTTACGTTTACCTTATGTCTTATTTTTTAATAAATACAAAATAAACTATATTTATATTTGGTTTAATTTCAGGAAATACAACAACTTTGAACTTCCATTTGGACAATGAGCACAAAAACCTGCAGCTTACTACTCCTGATGAGAATCAATCTAAATCGCAGAAACAGCCTATATTGCTGCAGTGGGTTCCAGGTCATGAGATGACACTGTGCCCTCTTTCAAGACAGAAGACTGAAATTGACAATAAACTAGTGTCTTTAATAACTGAAAGCCTACTACCATTCAGTATGGTGAAACAAAATGCTTTCATATCTTTTGTCAAAGAAACTGATGTTAGGTATGATCCACCCAGAAGAAAATTACTTGTGTCTTTAGTTCACAAATTGTACCAAGATGTGAGAGGCAGGCTAAAGGCAGATTTACAGCAGGTACCATAAGTTGCAGTCACACATGATGCAAGAAGTTCAATCAACAAAGTTATGACACTGTGACTATGCATTTTATTTCCAATGACCAGGAATTAAAATCAGCTTTTCTAAGATGAGCTTCTCCCAGCATCTCACACAGAATCTAAGGCAAACTGTCAAAACCTGGAAGCTGCCTGAATTGAAAGCTGTCACAGATAATGTAAATGAATGAAAAGCATTTGACATTTTGGGATGGAATCATCTAGGTTGCTATGGTCACAGAATAAATTTGGTTGTAAAAGCAGGGCTGTCAGAGCCAGAGGTAACTAAACTTGTAGCAAAGGGTAGATCTTTCATGACCTATTTTCATCAAAGTTCACTGGCTACTGATGTTCTTCTACAGAACCAACAGCTTCTATGTTCTGAGGAAGCTCAAGGACACAAACTTATCCAGGATGTTGCCATCAGGTGGAACAGCACATTCAACATGCTTCTGAACAAACCCCAACTACATGCATAGGTACATGATTCTACCCTTGGATAAAAGGGTATTGAACTTCATTCAAAATTGTTAAAACATATGATGAACAAGTATTAGTCCATGTAGTTGTGTTGGAGCCATTCAATGTGTCCAATCAAAAGTTGACAGTGGAGAAGACACCTACACAACACCTGGTTCTTCCAATCTTGAAAAAATTATAAACTGCATTGACAGAGAATGAAAATTACAAGAGGGCTATTTGTAAACTTAAATGGGAAAGGAGAGGTCAAATGGACCATGGGACATTAGATGTTGATATTGGACTTTTAGCTTGCCTGCTCAGTCCATCAATAAACAGTTAATGTTTCTTAATAATGATGAATGTCAAAAGACAAAGTCATTATTGTGGAATGAAATTTCTATGAAACACATGGTAATTGCTGTTAAACAAGAAGCAGAACTAGATGTTGTGCAGGTGCCAGAGCTTACACTGACTGACATATCACTAGTTATGAAAGGCTACTGTTATGTTAATTAAGTTCATCATCAAACTATAATCATGATTAATTGGTTCTAGTCATATATCTATTGTCTAGTCATTATGTTATTTACATGACAAGTGATTTTACCTGTTCATCTGTTAAGTTTTTGTTATAAACAAATAAATACAATTTTGATACTTTGTTTTTCATTAACCTGTTCTTGTTTTAAACAAATAAACACAATTTCTACAATTTTAATTTATTTAAAGAAATATAACAAACAATAATCCTAAATAATTAAATCCTATTACAAAAATTTAGATTATATACCATTTAGACCTAAGCTAAAAATTGATTAACTACTTTGATCATTTCTGTCATGCAGCAGCCATATTTAATAGATTAATAATTGATCACTGATAGGCTGGTGTAACCCATAATCAATTGTGAAATTTCAACCAATTCCCAACATGTTCAGGTAAATGTCCTGAACATCCCTGTAAACCATTCAGTCATCAAGTCTGATAGCATTTCTCACTGAGGCTGAGGTCTCCATTGTCAAAGGTTCATTCTGCAGAAACTTGTTTAAGCAGGAAATGCCAATAATTAGTTGCAACTTTTCTTGGTGCCAGTAAAATCAAGGAGTTGAAGGCCAGAGACTGGTCCTTGAACACCTTCTCAACTGCATGGTTCTGGAAAAGTGGGTGTACCTTTTCCTTTAATCACATCAAATTCAACTGGTGAAGCACATCAAGTATCTCACTAGAGGAGGAAAATCTATAAACCAAAGTCAGTATCCAACTTTTATAATAGATAAGACACATCCATCATCTGTGATACCTGACCAAACCTCTAAACAATGTTTAGTCTGGCAGATACAATAACCTAATGTAAAGAAACACACCACAGGAGAGGGGGCTAGGGCTTACCACCTCCACTTCTCTTTAGGAAAGGAAGAAATGTCTGCAAACTTCCTTCATTGGTGAGCAGTAGTTCTGAACTGGGACTGTTGCCTTAACTGAGGCTGCATGGCTCTGAAGAACTTCAATGATGGACCCAGTGGAAAGTCAGATGGCTAGGAGTTGATGTGAGGGACCCAAGTTGCTGGTCTCTCAAATCCCTGGAATATGCAGATGGTATGAGTCCTCTGAAAAGGACATCAAGGGAAGAAGCCCTTAAAAGGTTCTTACTATGCTCCAGTAAGACCTTAGATGTCTCCAGGGAAACATCCCTGTGAAAGTGGAGAAGTTCCACTTAAAAAGCCATGGAGATGGATAACACACATCGAGATGTCTTGGACTGATCTTTCAGCTTCCAAAAAAGGCAGCTGAAAGAACCTGCTGAAGAAAGCTGGTAAATAGAGACCTAGCCATTAGTTTAAAAGCCTCCAGTGTTTTATTGGAAGACAAGTCCAGGTCCATGTGGAGATATCTACTTGTGCTGATCCAGCATCCAAAGAGGGGGCAATAGGTACCAGGAATGGGTATGAACCCTACAGCTAGCCAAAGAGACCAAAGGTCTCAATGTCAGTGAACAAGGGTGGGGGGGGGGGAACAGACCACTCCTTACCATGTCTAGCAAACTCCTAGCCATTACTAAACCAAAAGCTCTTTAACAATAGCCAAGTGAGAGAGCAACAAGAGATCTGGGCAGGGAGTAGCCCCAGAGAGAATTCTCATGCCTCTGGAGCCTGCAGGCTAAATGGGACACAAATCCTGGGGTAAAAGATGGTAAATCTCATTATCCACTTTGTCAAAAGACCATATGTCTTCTTCATCTGCTGCCTTGATCAACAGTTGGGAGGAGGTCAGGGGCATGACAAGAGGAGATGCCACCTCATGAAAAACTACAAGAAAGGACAGGACATCATCTTCCTGTCTTTGCTCCTGGGAGGAAAGATTTTTGTAACCCAATGGCTCTTTGTTGCTGGGGAGACTTTTGGGTAAGAGTGACCTAGACCTGTAATGCCTCACATGGAGCCAAAGGACTGATCTTATTTAAAGATTCAGCATGTGGTGGGTAAGAGTGATCCTAAACTCTTCTTGGGTGTGCGGGGTAAGAAAGTCTACCACATTCCTTGTTTCTACCTCTGCCTCATGTGATGGAACTGTCCCCTCATGGACAGTAACACTGATCTCTCTACCATGAGGCCAAGGCCCTGTAGTCCAAGGCTACATGCAGGGGAAAGACCAATCACTTCCCTGCAGTGGAAGGCCCCACATCCAGTAGTGATTTTAGTTTGATTAAAAGAAAGAGGGGATCTGAATGTAAATTTGCATCCCATCTGGAATTCAAGATGGTCTGGAGAGTGGGGGGTCTCCACCCAATCCCTATCCTTAAGGTCCATTAACAGTGACAGCAGTCAGGTGACTGATCTTACGAAGACCCTTCCTCATATCTTATGGAACCTCTCCCTTTTCTAGGTAGTTCGATCCTGTTATCAGTAAGTCTTTGTGGACTGAATGGGTACTGCTCTTCCTTCATAGGGTCGGTGAAACTCACTTTCAGCCATTGCTAAGCTTTGGACCAGTAGTGGGTACTGCTCCTTCATACTTGAGGGAAGGGTGACCAACTTATTCTCTGCCAAATGGGACTGTAGAGTGTCATTCCTCCATCACAGGAGGGCATAACTCGCTCTCAGCCCTATGGGACTGGATAGGGTGCTGCTCCTCCCTTGCAGGAGGGCATGACTCACTCTCCATTTCTTTGTATCCCTTGGGAGATGCCCTATGGGCCTTAATTGTCTCACAAGAGACTTTCTCAGTCTTATTTGGGGCCAAGCAATCTTAAACACTTGCTTTCCAAACCACAGGCTATGAAATGGGAAAGGGGCAGCCATCTGTCCATTTACAATCTATACAAGCAAGGCAGGTGGCTGGGGGTGGGGGTGGGGGGCTTTTGTTCACACCACCTCACACTCTACTTTGGCACTGCTTCAGATAAAAATCTGAAGTAACAAAAACTTCTCAGCAAGATCCTAAATGTTCTCAGTTGTCATTTCTATTACATCAATTGAAACAACCACAGCTGATGTTTTAATCCCAATAAAGTCAGCGATGCTGTATTTTTTTCCAAAGATGTCAGAAACCCTAATTATTGGGTATTTGAGACAAGAATTAGCAAAAAGACCAGCTTGGCAAGATGCTAATAAAAAATAATAAAAAATAATAAGAAGGAATATTATATTTCACTGACTTTTAATGATGAAAGGTGATTGATTATTAAACATACATAATTGAGGAAGGACCTGGTGTGTGACCTCCTTCCAGAGAATAAAAATAGCAAAAGTCATAAAATAGACCAAGAATTGTGACAAGTCTGCAGATCAAATCGTCTAGAACATGGACAACTAAACGCCTACCTGAGCTAGTAAAAGAGTAAAACAATTCTCCAACACAGTACTTTTTACACTGACTTCCCTGTTGAGGGATAACTTAAATGCAACTAACTAAAAAGAGAGAGAGAATTCCACATAAGAGTAAAACTTCATCTAAGGGTAAGTTACATGTTAAACACAATGCACAATGCTCAATTAATGATGCAGGACTGGAAACAAAAGCAATTTTCTCTCAATATATTTAAAACAGCTAAAAATGGCTGAGACCAGAAAAGAATAACGCTTAGTGTGCTAGGGCCAGAGATTGTTCTCAAAATTCTCCCTACTGGAGAATGAATACATACATTCTAGGGTATTTTCCATCCAAAAAAGAGTAAGCTATGCAAAAGCAACAGATTATGTATTACTGATACTAAATGTTATTTTATGTTCCTTTATTTTGTAGATTACTAGACGTCACTGAACACTGAAATCCCATTTATCACATAAATATTGTCAAAATGTGGAAACAATTTACCAACAATATATTTACAACCTTTGTTCTACTCTCTTGTAGTAGATATTTTTCACGCTGTGCATGAGCAAATGTAATTACAGTACATGTATTCAGCTGGACATAGATTGCACCAAATGTTATGAATGACTTTAAAACGTAAAAAAATTTCTGTCATCTCCTAATTATGTATCAGTTACCTGCCCCATGTGATTTTTTAAAATTTTGGGTAGATTTTTCCCAAAAACTCATGTGGTCACTTCAATTAAATGATAAATGAATTGTACAAATAAAGTCTAATTTATGTGCTGCCAAAAGAAATTGTTATATTTTTTCAGAATTACTTACCAACTTAGTGGTTCTACTTATTCCAAGTTTCTTGACAATTTTACGAAATGGCTTACAAATTTCATAGCTGTACGCTATTAGAAGGGCCATGATGTAATGTATGACAGCCCCATGTGCATACTCAGAACAACTTTACAAAATGTGTTGGGCCAAGATCATTCATTCTGCATTCCATTTTGTTGATAACTACCAAAATGACGATTGAATGATTCTTTGAGGACTTACATACCATAATTATATCTGGCTTTTTAACATTTAGAAATGGCTGCAAGAAAACATCATTTGCCAAGGAAGGATTATTACAGACATGCTTAAGTAAACACATCTGACTTGTAATCATGAGTATGCATTTAGAAAGTTAATGACTTCTTACAACCTTTTCAAGAAAACTGGATAGTTAAAGATCTGGAAAGAATTAGACTAGTTCTTTCTCTCCTACGTTGTAAAACAGCTTAAGAAAGTGGAGAGAGGAGTTACTCAACATGTTTTTTTAACCAAACAGAATACTGTAATTTCTCATAGAGCTTTAAGTTCTAGTCCAAAATCATAAACCTATTATGAGGTGGAAAGTTATTCAATGTGATGGAGCTATTGTTATACAGTATGACCTGTATTGGGCGACCACTGCAAATGAAAGACCACCTGTCCTGACAGTCCACATGCTTCATACACAGATTTATTGATTATATAGTGTTATGATCTGTCATGAGAGACCACCTGTATTGAGTAACCATTAAGTTTTAGCAGAAAGGGTGGTCATTCAAGAGAGGTTCTACTGTAGTTCATTACATACATTTTTATTGAAAGAAATATCAAAAACATTTCAATTTACCTGTAGTTCATTACATACATTTTTATTGAAAGAAATATCAAAAACATTTCAATTTACCTGTAGTTTATTACATACATTTTTATTGAAAGAAATATCAAAAACATTTCAATTTACCTGTAGTTCATTACACACATTTTTATTGAAAGAAATATCAAAAACATTTCAATTTACTCACAGATCCAAATGTTCTTTTAAAGATTGCATAGAATATTTTACTTGAAAATAGAGCTTTTGTATTATGTAAATTTCTGGAGCCATTAATTTTCTAATACAATTTTTTTTAAATGTTGTCTGTGAAAACAAAATAAAGTAAACAGAAATGTTTGGAAATAAAAAGGCTATTTCCCGTTGATAAAACTAGATCCTCTAATATACATATATGAATTCATTTACAGTAATTCACTGACAAACTTTATTCAGTCAGTGTCAGTCAATACTAAATAAAAGAATTACAAATAAACCCGTTGGAAACACAGATTGTATGCAGTCCTTTCAGGAGTCTGTCAAAGCTACTTCAAAACAGTGCTGACATGTATGAAAATATAATGTTATCTATTTTGATATTATTTGGATACAAGCTTATGCATTATTTTGTAACAATTTTAGCCTGTTTGCTCAAGTAGTACAGTAAATATAGATACACCAGGCAGTAGTCCCAACTGTAATATTAAGTCTTTAAAGAGTTAATGAACAGAGTACCACAAATGATACATTATACACCTGCCAAATGATACATTATACACCTGCCAAATGATACATTATACACCTGCATATTGGTATAAAGTATTATTACACTTCTTGTAAGCAAAACCCTCTTTCATTGGTCAGATACTCAGTAACCAAAAGTTGTACCCATTTAACTCATTTACCATGTCACTGTTGCAAAGCAAAGTTGCCAAGCAATGCTAAATGAAACAAACTATTCAATTACATCCATTTTGTGTTTTTGACAGTTACACGGCATATGCTACATTTATGTTTGAGCAAATATGTGCATTTTAGCTATGATGATGTGTGATTTTGAATTTCATGATTTATTAATTACCAACAATTTTCAAAAGGTACCATGCATTATAAGACAAACAACTCGTCTGTTAGGAAAGGCCCCTCATCTGTTATGCATAACCCATCTGTCAACTATCAATAATTGTTATTTTCAACTTCTCAAAACCTGCTAGACCCATTTCCACCAAACTCAGCAGAGAGACACAAATAATACTGGCATAAATGTTTGTACAAATCATGTCA
This sequence comes from Megalonaias nervosa, assembly GCA_016617855.1. Taxonomy (NCBI): domain Eukaryota; kingdom Metazoa; phylum Mollusca; class Bivalvia; order Unionida; family Unionidae; genus Megalonaias; species Megalonaias nervosa. The sequence continues at coordinate 10,246 of JAECUM010014767.1, forward strand.
ATCAATCATCAAATATGCCCACTGTTATTAGCATGGGAAAAACCTTTAAACAACTTCTCCAAAACTGCTGAATATAATTTAGCCATATTTGGCAGAAAGCATCTGGCATGAAGACATTTTGATTTTGTACATATGATGCCAATCTGCCATCACCTATTATACACTGTTACTAAAAATATAGAGACCTTTAAGCAAATTCTTACATAGTGACAAATAATGCCAATCCAGTTTCAAATATAACTGCTATAACAAAAACTGAAAACAATTATATTATTTCTTTTTAAAAACCATGGAACAGAATTTGATCAAATATTACAGAAACATCTTGACTTAAATGCTGCATATAAATGATACCAAGCTGAGATCAAATATGGCCATTATTATTAAAGAAAGAAAAACTTTATACAACTTTTTTCCCTAAGACAATGTAACAGAAGTCTATCAAATTTAAGAGAAAGCAATTTTGCATAAAGGTCTTTCAAATTTGTACAAATTACACTAATACCATAACATAAGTCTGCCATTACCAAGTGTAGAAATAAAACTGTAAACAAATCCTTCCCAAAAAAACACATTTTGGAATTGGACCAAATTTGACACAAAGTACTTGGCTTTAACAAAGAACTTTTCACTTTGTACAAATGATGTCAAGCCACATTCAAATATGGCCACTGTTACTAGGAAACAAATTTTGACAGGACTTCTTCTCAAAACTGCTGAAGAGAATTTGACTGTATTTGACAGAAAGCATTTGGGCATTAAGACCTTTCAGCCTCTACAAATGACTGTATTTGACAGAGAGCATTTGGGCATTAAGGCCTTTCAGTCTCTACAAATGACTATATTTGACAGAAAGCATTTGGGCATTAAGGCCTTTCAGTCTCTACAAATGACTGCATTTGACGGAAAGCATTTGGGCATTAAGGCCTTTCAGTCTCTACAAATGACTGCATTTGACGGAAAGCATTTGGGCAATTAGGCCTTTCAGTCTCTACAAATCATACCAGCATCCACCATCAGATTTGGCCACCATTACTAAATACAGTATATAGCTGTAACAATATATAAACTAGATTTCTGTTTGTAAATAATATATACCCCCAATGCAAAAAGTCAAAGTCTAAAAAGTTCAAACATGAACAGAAATGTCAAATAATTTATTCTAAAGGCCTGAAAACCTAATTAGGCTGTGTACATGTGCAAACAAATATACACATCAGTTTGTATATTTCTACTCTGAATGGTTTTTGCTATCAAGCTTTTGGAACAAACATATGGATGAACAGACATAACCAAATCAAGATCCCTCTGCTGTAGTATACCAGCAGTAAGTTCAACAATGAAATGCAAAGCTTTGTTAGTGTCCATGTACCTATCGAGACTCTAGATAAACCACTTTTATGTTTTTTGATGTTGTGAACTTTTCTGCATTGAGTACTAAGACAAAAACAAAAGTGTGAGTGTTTCTTTGTTCATGACTAGTTGGTGAAATAAAATTGTTATTGTTTTGACTTCCCTTTAATGACTAATAAATACTGAAATAGAAACTGAACTGGCTTCTGTTTGATTTTAACAGGATCAATAAACATTTTATTCTGGTGATCCTGTGGGTCAGTGAATAAAATCTTAATTTTGAGTCCTTTATCTTGTTTTATGTATGCACACTTTAATGAGAACTCATAAAAACTTAGTTTTTTATTAACTATCCAGTTTCATTCAGTTCCAAGGAAACAAAGTGGAAGGAATGAATTCAATTCATAATTATGTGAAACAGTATTTATCACAGTTAAACATTCCTTTGTATATTTGTGCAATACATCACTAGTTTCTGTCATAACATTGAAAAGTTTGTTAAAATGAAACCTCTTAACAGAGGACCATGATGGACTGATATGCCGTTCAATTTCTTTTATAATAGCACTTCTACACAAAATATATTTCATTCACTGTTATATTCTGTCTGTTCAAATGAAGCATGCTGCATTCCTTGTGAAATTGTTGCACACAGAACAAATAAAGGAGACTTGGTGGGTGTATGCCCTGGATCATATCCAATGAATTACTAGGAAAAGATTCCAGAAATCCAGGCTGACCCACAGAAAGGCAAGCTTTCAGTATAGGGAATCTCTCATAGCTGTCTTCTCTAATATGTGGGAAAATCTTCCATGGGGGTGGGGAAGGGGAAAGGAATGTTGTCAGATGGCTAGATTCTTCCTCCCCATCTGTTAAAATTGTACACTTTTAGGTAAAAAACAAGACTGTTAGCCATTTAAAGTACAATGAACCACCTCTTCTAAACAAATCCTCTCAGAATAAAATCCTGCATCCTTCAGTTCAGGTATGTTCCACTGATATAGATTACAACAACATGTACTATGTAACCTGGACAAAAAAATCTGACTAATTACCTGCTTGGCAAAAGCATTAATTTTTTTTGTTCAATATTCCATAATCATTTCACCAATGTCAGAAACATATCTAAGTGTTGTTCATGACCATACTTTAAAGAGATTCTAAATTATAATGTAACCATCCATTTTGAAAGGACTTGCGACATCATGTCTATCAAAAATTCAGTACTTCACATCTTTTAAAAACAAGCAATGAATTACTTTATTCCTGTAGACTTTTGAAATAGAATCACTACCATTTTTTCAAAAAATTAAAACAAATATAAACGTCGGATGCATAGCTACATATGCATGACCTCAGAACTTGGTTAAGTTCATTAAATAAAGGAAAACTAGAATTTGATATGCAAGAAGAAAAAGGTCTCTAAGACAAAAGAAATGCAATTAACAAGCTTGCATGTAATTTGCTAATCTTGTTGTCATATTGTTAATAACTGCCAACAATGCATCAGGAATTGCAGTTTAGCAGGCAGAGCAGTAAATAACAATGTTCTGTAAAATTAATGTCTCAATGATCATGTGGACCAAGATAACAAGGTCATCTCATTTGATTTGTTAAATATTGTGCAGCAACAATACAATATAAAGCAAGCCAAACTGCAGTTCCCTAAACTGGCAATATGCAATTTAATCTTAATTTTACTCACCAACATGATAACTCCAAGATTCTTGGTCACAACAGTTCTCTCCAGGGTTCTATGATCAGTTGCTGCGCACATATCATTATTCCCAAAATAACGTGCTAAATTATTATGGTTCTAACTTAAAAATGAAGTCTGTCTGTGTCTAAAGAACCTCAAATAAAATATGTGCTTTTTCATTGTCAGTAAACCAATCTCCAGACTGTAAACAAGGAAAAATAACCACCTTACAATCTCAATACCAAATTTGGTCTCTGTCACAGGAACCACATTTCATCATAATTGGTGTAGCATAATTCTGCTGACATAATGGAATGGATTCTCTCTCTCTCTCTCTCTCACAAAAAAATAATTATATATATTTTGAAGGTAGACCTGAGACCCTATACCACTTAACTCTAAATTATTCAATATGATGATTTATGTAGTATCTGAAAATTTCAAACTGATGCGATCAACTGATGGCGAGATATTTAGTTTAAATGTACATGTCATGACTATTCTCCATAAGCCATGTACAACTTTAGCAGTTTCCATGACAGCAGACAGCGTGACATCACAAAAGAACCCAGCATTGCTAGCTACCATTGTTTTATTGTTGTCAAGGGTGAAGCGTCTCAGGATTGTATTCTGACTGCGTGCATTACTCGGTACGGGAAAGAGGTGTATCGGTGGTGGATGTAGCACTACATCAAAAGATTGTGTTTCATTACACTTTTTCCTTGGACATTAAATATATAGGACTTTGGTCATGGTTTGTGTGGCTGACTCAAGCAGATTGGAGAGGGCAGTCATAATATGTGACAATCTGTAGTGAGAATTTTCAACCCAATTATTTTGGGCTCAATCCAAGTTTGATGGCTACATTTGGAATTAAGAAAAAAGCTACTCTTCTACCTGATGCAATGCCATGCATTATGCCATGAGCAATGTGTGTTCACAGCCCCGATGTGGATGAAAGCCACTCACCCACCACACCCAACAGAAACTTCAGGCCAGACAACCATGTGCCCGAGATCAGCATACAAGAGAGAGAGAGAGAACGGTTAATATAGTATCTTTAACTTTTGCACATTGTCTTCTTTTTATTTCACTGCTTTATGAATGACTGTGTTTCTTTTCATGTCTGTGTACATATATATATATGTGTGCATATAAGAGAGAGAGAGAGAGAGAGAGAGAGAGAGAGAGAGAGAGGGAGACTGTAGGCCAACAGAATCAGTTGCCACACATTAATTTTTTATTTTTAGTCAGGTTTCATTTGTGTAATATTGAGGTGGATTTTACATAAATGTATGTAATAAAGTTTCTTCAAGCAAACATCTACATGACCATTTGAACATTTGATCCGTATAATGCATGGCAGTATAACATAAGCTTAATTTATCTCCCAGACATTGCAGAATGTTATGGCTACATGTACAGGTTCAGTTAACATTGTGGCAGAAGATGAGACAGAAAATGGACCTGTTGGTTCTGAGCCAGATGTAGCAGGTTTCATTAAGGTGGCAAGGGACAGTTTCTTAAAAATTTCTTAACTTATGGCTATGGTGTCTTTTTGAGCTATTGTTGTGTAATAATTAAAGATATGGATATATTTGTGAATTTGGTCTTTCCGGCTTATGTTGTTCTTGAAATTGATGTGATGTATGCACACCTCATGTAGTCACTGCACAGTATGTTGCCAGTGAAATACCAATAGTTGGCAAGGAAGCAGAGCTAACCACTTATAGCAGTAGACACATTGGTTCAAGGGAGGTAGAATATCTCAAAAACTGCCTGGATTACAACTATTCTGAATTGCATCAAGTTATTAAGTACACAATGTTTTTCAAAATTATCACCTAGGGAAATGGCTTGTGTTTGCACTATGAGCATCACATGCTCTCAAAATTGGCCTTCAGACATCAAAAATGCATGTATAAATTTGGGAGTGGGATGCATAAACTTTTTATTCTATGAGTTTCCACTGACTTGCAAGGTTAAGTGAGTGCTATTCTTGTTTTGCTTTATTATATCTATCAAAAATATGGACCTTTTTGACCTCACTCATGTATTTTGTTTTTTATGAATTTTTATATTAGGCAGGTGTATGCAACATCAAATTTGTCCATAAAAAGTGTCTCTTGTCTCTTGCCCCCTAATCAAAGATTATATGCATTGCAGAGCATTCAACAATCAGGATTAAATAGACTTTGGTTAAAACAATTTGGTATTAAATTTTAGAACAACAAATACTATTTGAGTAAATGTACATATATGACCAAATTGTCACACACTTCAGTAATGTGTGCCCACATCATTATCCTGTCCCTGTGATTTGATACTTAATTGTATTTTCTTTTTCTAAAATCATACATGTCCTAAAGTTTACAGATTGCAGATGAATATTATATTAAGAAGTTATTTTCTAAAATACAGTTTTAGGTAAAAATCCACAAATGTTTTGTACCCATATTTCCCTGAAGCTGTGTGTTATCCTTGTTTCCTGCCTTAGAGTCCATGGCTATATAAATATATTGAAATGCAAAACTTGAAAATATAGTAATTTATTTTGCATTATGAACCCAGTGTCATCATATATAGTCTAGCAGTGATGGAAAAGGGGTTGATGTGTTGCGGTGGGGGGGGAGTTGGTCAGAGCAGAGCAGCTTTAACGAGGATCAGGGGCAAGCAAGTACAGTGATGTCTATGTAATATAGCCCACCTTTAGTATTGGCTACATCTAGCTATAATGTAGAAGTGGCCTGTGTATTGAGGTTAATTTATATGGACTGTGTTAAGATTGGTCTTTAATAATGTCATTCTAAAAAAAATGTGGCTTTCTTATAGAGGGAACTGTTAAACCAAGAGATTTGTTAAAAATGCTTTGAAGTAATAATGCTAATAATGCTTAATTAAATTAATGAATTAAACAGGCCAAACAGCATCTTCTCGTGTCAAACATTTTCCTTTTCTTTTAAACCTAGTACAGCCCTAGTAATTAAACAGCATACTTTATGGTGATGAGTACTATGACATTTGTAGTTACGATGACCTCAAAGCTTCAGTTTTACTGGTTTTATCAATTTCAAAATCCTAGAGAGAAAAGGAAGCAAAGTTCTGTATTTATTTTATAGGACTTTTTTGTGGTATGAAGTGTTAGTATATATATTATTTCTAACTTTCCCTGCTGTACAGGAAGTCTGTATCATACAATAAATGTTTATTTTTCTTACAGACAAAAGTCAACTCATCAAGAAAGGAAGTGTTTAGTACCAGAGATTGATGCTCTCCTAAGACTGTTCAATGTTTGTGTTAACTATGGAAATGAAGCACAAGGACATATTAACCACAGAATTGGATCTTTTATTAATATTGTTCAGAAATGTGACTTTTGTGATCACAAGAGATCCTGGAACAGCCAGCCCTTCGTTGGATCCATTCCAGCTGAAAAATTACAGCTTTCAGCCACTATTTTGTTTGCCGGAGCCATTCCTTCTCAAGCCTTGAGGATTTCTGAATTCCTGAAAATGGCCTATACCAACACAGACACTTTCTATATGCAGCCAACAATTACACATTTTTAGAAGCAAAATCAAGAGAGCTATTTTGAGGAAGTGAGGTGTGGTGGTGGTAGCATTGTTGTAGCTGGAGATGATCATGCTGACTCACCTGGTCATACTGTCAAGTTTGGGATTTATACAATTGTGGATGTAAATACTGGGAAAGTAGTCAATATGGAAATTGTGCACATAATCAGCAATACCAATATATTATTTGATAAAGAGTCCATTTCAGCAGGGTAGAGGGTGAATGTTATAATAAAGAAGCAGTCAATCAAGACTACACAAGTGTTTCATTTTCAAAAGAACTTATTGTTATTGTGATATTGAATGCACAGTTATGTTTCATTTTGGGAGCTGTGGTAGAGCGTTGGACTCGTAATGCAAGGGTTGTGGGTTCATTACCAGCCTGGGTCAGCTGCCTCAGTATGTCCTTGGGAAGGACACTAACTTCCAATTTCCTCAGCATCTTATGAAGAATGTGTAAAAGGACTTTTAGACTAACAAAACAATGTCTGATTTTACTTACAGAGCAATGAAGTCAACAGTAGTTATCACATGGAGTTAGGGTCTTAAGTGTACATGTGATGTGTTACAGGAGAATGGAATCCACCTTGAGTCTATCATTAGCACACACAAGTCTCAGAGTGGGTAAAGGAAAATTTATCAGACTGCACCCACTGCTATGACATTTGTCACTGTTTTAATTTCTTCCTCAGGTTCTGCTGCAGTTGTCAGATTTTGTGATTTGGTTCACAGTCACCAAGTGACCAAGGATATACAACAGCTATCCGTGCTGCACAAAACATTTGAACTGGAAAACCTCCAGTGTCCTGAATCATTTTGGCCCAAAGCTTATTGGGTTCCCCTACTATGGCACAATTATTGGGTTCTCCTAGTATGGCGCAATTTGCAAGTATTTTGTTCCCTCTTTCTTTATGATTGTTTTGGGGTGATTGAATATTTATAAGTAAAAAGGTGTTATAAGTTCCAGAAGCAAATTTTTATATGGAAGTAATCTGGTTTGAAAAATGGACATAAAATATATATGTTTTAATAAAGGTGTATGAAAATGTTTGAAGATTTACAGAAAATATATTCTATTATTATTTCAGTGCATTATTAGCAGCATTACATTTGAAGACAACAATCAAAACCACAAGCTACAACATCAGATGGATAACTACGTTACCAGATTACCTTCCCTAAGTGCAGATGTGAAGAATACTCCATCAACGAAGTTAAAGTGAAAAATACTTTTTGTAATTTCTGCACTTATTCTTATTTAGACATTTCTTTACAGCATGTAAGAAGTAATATAAATGGATTAAGCTGTTTCTTGAGCAAATATACAAAGTCATAAATTTCAACAAGTAAAAAATACTATCAAAATTCCATCGATTGGGACAAATCTATTCAGGTCCAGTATTCTGGTATGATGAGATTTGAGATAAATTTTATTTCCAAAATATTACCCCTGAAAAATCTTTAAAAACATTTGTCTTCATTTGGTCTAAATGTAATAGCTGATTTGGACAATGAACGCTTTGACACAATTGGTCATCTGATTAATAACGTTTTATTTATCATAGGCTATGTTGATAGTCTGATGGAAGTGGCCATGGTACTCGAAGAGAACAATTACATGAATGAGGAAGTTGGCTTGCAGCTGCAAAGAGACATCTTGCCTCCTCCACTGTGTGCACAGTACCAGTGTCCTGAGAAAGAAATTGCTGTCTTCACATGTCTCATATTCAAAAGCAAGTTAAGCCTTTTGAATCCAACATAGGTATCAGATGGGAAAGCTTTGTCATAGTTTGTGGATAGTTGCTGTAGTGGAATTCTGACTTCTTTGCTCAAGAAACCCCAACACCATCAAATGAACTGCCGATCTGCCACATACCACCTCCTCCTGGAAATTGATAAAAAAAGACATGAAAAACTTAGAAATCAAGAAAATACAATTACGCATACTAAGTATAGTAATATATTTACTGGACATCTTTTTTATATTGAGATATTTGGAGTTGTTAATATTTCCAACCAAACTGTTTATATCCAAAATTAAGCCATGGTGTTGTTACAATTAATGTGCAGAAATAACGTCTGACAAATGTGTGTGTGGGGGGGGTGCAGATATGTTATTTGACTCAGAAATGTTGACAGACTTTCATCTATGTAATAAAATGTACTTACTTGTTGCTGTCCTCCATGTGTTGATCATACTGCTGTTTGTACTGGTAATATGCTGTCTCCAGTACAAACTGGTCTAGACAAACTGTTGGGAACACAGGATGGTTAATGATACACTGCGGTGCTTCATTAAAGCCAGCGATTTTGTCATATGTTCTGGCAATTTCATGGCAGCATTGAGATTCCTCTGCTGTGGACATTGCTTGACACTGAGCACAGAGACGCCTATATAAAAATGAAATCCCAGGCAAGTAATTTGAAGAATGTCTTGCTAATATAGAAAGTGTTTATTAGGAATTGAATATTTAGTACTCCCTAAAATCTTGTGCCAAAACACATGCAAGGATCAACAATATTGCCAAAAGAGTATATGATATCAGAAATTCTGAGCTTTGTTTAACACATCAGAAATATTCAAACAGTCATATCAGGGTGGTGAAAGTTTTTGACAGTTACGAGGTTAAACATTTTATTTAATCTGTACCTGAATCAACATATAAACTTTATACTCAAAAATGTGCCAAAATATGACACTGATAACTGATAAAGCTTTCTACTGTCTAGCAAGTCACGATGGAAGTCTTATGAACTTTCAAGACAAAGGGTAGGGTAAATCAAAATGACTGTGTGCCTTGGCTTACTTGTGCGAATCAAGGAAGGTATATACATATTTTGTATACAGATATTTGAAAAAAAGCAAGAATTGTATCTATTCACATTTCTCTTCTACATTATACTTGTAAAAATTAAATGATATAATGGAAAAAAATCGTAAATGCAAGTATGAGAGAAATAAGTCTTAGTGTCTCAGAAACAAGCCTGGTCCAACATACCAATCTATATTGTTCAGTCTGTTGCCGATATCTTGTGCAATTTCTTCCCTTTCTTCCTCTAATGCTGACTCTTCACTTGTATATGGTTCATAGCGGTAAGGTTCAACTCCTTTTACACTACTCTCATCTTGCCCTTCATCAAAAGAAGAGGAAAAATAATCCAATTCTGCTTCACGACCGCTCTGACTGTCACAACAAGAAGCCCTGTTGCTAGCCAACTTGGGGTTCCTCTTGTTATGTCACAAGCTCACGCATGCGTATTGGGTTGTTTACAAAAAGTTGCTCGGTTGTTTCCATAGAAGTTACATTTTGGTGGCAATTAAATGGCCATATCTCCCAATCTAGTGAATGAATGTACATCCTGTCTACACAGTGTACTTAAAATGTCTTTTTAAATTTAGATTACTGAAAGTAGTATATACCATTCAGGTCTACCTTTAAGTTTTTATTTCAAAATGAAAAGAACTGGCAATTTATTTTTTCTTTCAGTAACAGATAATAATAACAATAATGAAAATATTTCACACTGTTTACAACAATGCTTAAGTAATCACAACAGCAATAGCTATAATATACATATACCTGATGATAAGAAGCAAAGATACAGAAGAATGGAATTTTATAAATAATGACTATTTTTTTCCCTCTTTTGGGTACAAAATACTAATTATTTACGCAACAATAATGACTGGAATGTATAATACATGAAATAAAATCAGACTCCTTTACCATTTTTTTAATCTATGCATAATGAAGTTGTTTATTATTATTATTATTATTATTATTACTGCTATGTTTTGATACTTACCACATTCAAAAATATAGTACAAATCTGGTAATAATATAAGTATAGCAAATGGAATTACTGGAAATTAAAAGATAATCTTCAATGGTTATATATTAAGTACACAAGACTAATGTGTTTATGTATTAAGATTATAAGACAGTCTTTGGTCATGTATTTAGCAGTTTTGAAACATCTTTGGAAATAAATTTTAAAAAGTGACATGCATAGGTTTTCTTTCAAATGTATATGTATGTATTCATCCTTCCACCTCAGTTACACTGATACATGCATGTACTATAACCCCCATTAACATTTCTACTCGAATAAGAGAGTTTATGTTAAGAAAAATTCTGATAATTTTTTCTACATCTTATGACATGGGAGCCTGCTTTCCATATGGAAAATAGTGCCCATGGATAAGGCTAAAAATTTTGATCCATATGGAATTTTCACTTGTCATGAGGTATTTATAGAATGGATATGGAATAAATTCTATTTTCCACTCAATTACATATTCCTTTCCATTCCTAATTCCATACAATGCTTTAGTAGTATCTCAGCTCCATTAAGAATTCCATTCCATTTTTTGTTTGATATTTTAGTAGCACCATTGTAAAAGCTAATGGTGGCTGCAATATTACAGTTTGTAAAAGCCAAAGGTACTTATATTTCAAGTTACATGTAGCTACCTGGTGCTAATGAGAAATCTGCAAGTGTCAAACATACTTTTTAAACTGTTTAGTCTTCTAATGTAACACACTAGAGAAAAACATTTACAACTAATGTTCAATTCAAGATACTTAACTACTGGAAAAATGTGATTTAAAAATACTGAAGAATTTTTTTTTGTAATGAGACTAGCATTATTTTCTGTAGCACATGACTGCAATTTTATTGTCTGGATCAGAAAATATGGATCTCACACAGCCTGTTTGCTTATTTATTTTATTTATTTATTACTTTTGAAGACAAAAGTAGGGACTTGTTCAAAAACTGAATTCCATACAAAGTTAGGCAATGAATTTACACAGGTTTACCAAAATGATGACAATGATGACAAACAAGTTATAATAGTAAACAGTAGGGCAAACAGAAATCAATTTATAAGAAAGAAGTTATGTCCTAATGGTCTGTGATTTTAGGTATTTAAGAAGCTTCATGAGCAGATGAAAAATATTTAATGATAGTTATGCATTACACATCATCAATGAGGATAAAATATTTGAAATGTTTGGTTTGATGCAAGTTTAAGTGAGTTAATGGCTTGTGCTTAAATGTCATTTAGTTTGGTACACACCCAGACATGGAAAATATGAAATTCATTTTAACTTGTAAATGACCAGGTACATGCCAATGAATTATCATAATGTCATAACGTGGCAAGATCCATTTTAACTCCTGACATATCCAAAACAACCAGCTAAGCAAGCATTGTTCACAAACTTCGGAGTAAAATCCTTTACTTTTCTTACAATCATCTTGATCATGGAAGACTTGTATAAATCTTCCATAAATTCATAACTCCATTAATCAATGGCTTCCCTTTCTGAGAGATGTAATAAACTGATATGTGGGGATTACCAACCTCAGTAATAATAAATAAGAGTTCAGTGAATTGCTAAGCTTGGGATTACATGGTGCAAGTCCCCAGGTGTGGAAAGTCACTAATGGAAATACCTGTGCAAACCTGTTTACCTGTCAATGACCTAATAAAAAAAATCTAAACATTTTAAATCTTCTTATGACAAAGAAATAATATTTTGGCAAAATGAAGGAAAGCTGATAATTAAAATGGACACATACATAATTAACTGACAGAAAGATACATTAAAGAATTGATTGAGTGATAAAACAATTGATTTCTGACTTTAAATAAAATTTTGTTTTGAAATAGAGTTTCTTCTATCTCAACACTCTACAAGGGTTGTACTGTGCTAACAAAGCTATACAACACTAACTTGTTTTAATCTCATGAGCTCCTCCAACAAAATCATAATACAAATGATTTTCGTTTAGGCAGAAACAAGTCAATAGAGGTCAGTCCTTGACTCTCTTCCAAAGATTGCTTTGGATACAATAGCTGTATTTCTGTAACAAGAAAAGGACAAAACAGCTGCAAACAAGGATTAAACTTAAGACCCTTTGGACAAAATTCTGGGATAAATACCATTATTCTAAAGGACCAGGACCCTGCCTGATATGTACAGTACATACATATAGTAAAGAGTTGTATTCACTCAGAAAATGATGCTTGCTTGCTTGGTTTGTTATGGTACTTCAACGCACCAACCTTGAATAGAATATGAGGTGGAACAACCTCCATATTATAAATATTCCAGTCCTCTCTGCTGACCCAGTGGAATTTAACACAGATACTGTGGTCTCTACTTTTATATAAAAAAATTGGAGTTGATTTGCCACTTGATAAAATCAGCTGCTCTCAAATTCTTGGATAAATTAATAAGTCACAAAGGGCACAAATAACTGTGAAGTCTGTGTCATATCGTATATGACCTATTATTCTACAGAAGAAAATTAAACTGAAAAACAATGAAAATGGAACCTTCATTACTGAACATTTAACCAAGTCTAGGTATAACCAAATAAGAAAACTGAGAGTACTTAAGAAAAAGAATAAAATCTATTCTTTCTGGATGAGGAATGAGAATATCTCATTCAGGGAAGCAGAAGGAGGTGTGATATTTTATGTCAGAATTACATATCACAGTATCTTCCTAATTTACATTAATTAATTAAAATATTTAATCTCCAATTCATAAACTGTGCACACAAGTTAAATATTTTCAATTATTATGTACACTCTGCAAACTTTGTGAACTCCTTACTCAATTTATACCATTCCTATCCCAATTCTGTATGTGAGGCTAATTTTGTTAAACTTGCATCACTGATTTTGATCAGCTCTTAGTACACAGTGTGTAATTTACATCTGTATATCATGCTATCCCAGTTTAGGTAATGTTCTATTTTCCACTGACAAAAATGTCATTCAACTCAGTTACTAGTATATGTACATTTAAGACCAACAAGTATATGTGTATGTGTACATATATGTACAAGTACATATGTAAGTCTATATATACGCATTTAAGTGAATATGTGTATGTGCATGGACTAGTGTGTATACATGTATTTGATGTCCAGTCTTAATGCAATGTGATGTCCAGTCTTAAGGTGTTTACATTCTGATTTCATCTAAATTTAGTTGATCTCTATTGAATTTATTTAAACAAACTGAAACAGTATTAAAGCTATATATATATTTAAATTAAAGGAATACCGTATTTCAGGTAATCTGATAAAATGGTTTGATCATTATTTAAGTAATTGAAAACAAGTGGTGGTTTTACATGATATTTATTCATGGCAAATGATTATAAATGCTGGTGTGCCACAAGGATCTGTGCTTAGGCCAATCTTGTGCTTAATCTATGTAGATGATATTACCCATGACATGAGCTCTCTCACTCGTCTTTTTGCAGATGACTCATCTCTGCATTATTCATCCCTTATTGCGCTGAAATTGAGCTTGTCATGAATAATAACCTACTAAAACTACATGACTGGTTCAAGAAATGGCTCTTAAAGTTTAATCCAGAAAAAAACAAACAGTGGTTATGTTTTTCACGAACAAAAAACTTAACAAATAATCCTGAATTGGTTTTTGATAATATCAAACTTAAATATGTGGATTCTCATTGCTGTCTAGGATTAATACTTTCATCAAATACCAAATGGACTTCACATTGATAGTATTTTAAAAACAGCATCATCTCAAATAGCTAAATTCTACAGAAACTAAAACACAAACTAAAAATAGGCAAATTTTATCAAAACTGTATATAACTTATATCAGTCCAATCTTGGAATATGCATGTAGTCTGGAATGGATGCTCGCTGATCAATTCAGAAAAATTGGAAAAGCTACAGCTTGAAGTGGCAAGAATGTTACAAGACATTAAAAATACACTAGTAGGAAAACTCTCTATTTTGAAACAGGGTGGGAATGTCTGCAGTCTAGAAGAAAAAGACAAAAACTATTAACACTCTACAACATTAAAACTAGCCAAACTGCAGACTATCTCATTGAATTTCTCCTTCCCTCTGTGTCCCAACACACACATTATAATCTTCAATGGCATAAACAACCAATTACCCTCACGTGGAGGACCCCACACCCTGTAAGAATTCATCAAAATTAAAAGAAAAGGTGGGGTGTGCCAATCCAATCCTCTTTTCTAGTCTGGACCTGCTGGGCAGATTCCAAATCTTGTACAGGGAATGATGGTAGAGTGGGAGGGGGGGAAATCTCCGTCTGATCCCTATCCCTTATACCATAAGGCCTCTGAGTGATGACTGCTGTCAAGTTGGCGACTGGTACGAGATGACCAGCGACTGGTACAATGTAACTAGTCATGATAATTGACAGGTCACTGACCATGCCCAGTTGTCTGACTTGTCTTCATCACTCATCACAGTGTGGCACTGCCCCTAACCAGCTGGGAGGGCACAACACACCACACCAGAAGTGTTGGGTGTGGTGCAGCTCCTCCCTCTCAGAAGGGTGCAACATACTATCCTGAGACAAGCAGTGTACTTCCTTCCTCACAGAAAACATCATCAAACTACTGTGAACATAAGGGGTGTTCAACTTCTCCATCCTTTCTGGGGAAGGTGATCGTGAACTCCCTCTTTATCCATTTCCAGAGAGACTGGTTGCATGGACTCCTGGGTCCTTGGATTATTCATCCGAACTGAAGAACTAGTCTTTGTACATTGTGTTCCTAACTGAGGCTCCTTAAGAGAAAAATCTGAAAAATCAGATGATGAGGGGACTGAAGTTTCCTCTGCCCTCTTTAAGTCCATCTGGAATCAGCTAGTCAATTTGGTACAAAAGGTACAATGGTTCTTACGTGTACACTTTGAATATGTGAAGCAGTCTGGATGATTGTCCCAAAGGCCCTTCTTGTGGCTACACTTCCCCACAGACTGTCCCGATATTGTTCTCTGAAACAAATGTTCTATCTGAATGAGAACAATAATAATAATGTTGTTGGGGGGAGGGGTTCACATGAAACCGTGTGCACTATATACACCCCAGTATATTTGCACAAGGTAAACAATTGCTCTCTGAATTAAAATTTATTTGAAAGAGAATAATAATAATAATAGATTAATAATGACAATGGTGTATTAGTTTCACAAATGAAACTCACCTGTTCATATATACTGTGTACTATATACACCAGTGTATTTACACCTCACCTATTTGTACTGCATGATGTATATACATCCCAGCGTATGCAAGGTAAACAAAGAATTACTATGGACCAATTTCCTGTCTTCTCAGTCTCCATTCTTTTAATAAGGAAGA
This sequence comes from Megalonaias nervosa, assembly GCA_016617855.1. NCBI lineage: Eukaryota > Metazoa > Mollusca > Bivalvia > Unionida > Unionidae > Megalonaias > Megalonaias nervosa. The sequence continues at coordinate 26,051 of JAECUM010014767.1, forward strand.
TGTTTGTTTCTTTAGCTTAGATTTTACTCTAAAAGCAATGCAGAAACGTATGATAACAATATGATGTCACATGTGGATTAAAACACAATGATGTAAAAGAAATAACATAAACACCAAAACTGAGGTCTGAACAATTGTCTATTATGAGGAATTAGGAATTCATTTGAAGTGCAGTTTGGCTTATATTGTGTTATTATATAACACATAATAACCAACTGTATTTGTAAAAAATAAGAGGGGTGTACCCTAACCCCTAATGGGTGAGATACAATGTGACAACCCAAGAAGACAATTACAAAACTAATTACTGATAAGGGCCAGGGGCTACCAGCATAAGAACAGAAGACAAGATAGATGAATGTAAGAAATATAGCTGAAAAGAGAACCAAATGTGGTTTAATCTCACAACAGGCAATTTTTCTACAGTCATGATTTTAACTACAGAACAATATTAATATGGTGTCCATGAAAAAGATAACTGTATCTGTACAGGTGCAGCGGATACACAAGATGTGGAAGTATGTATTCACATCGAATGATTGAGATTTTTAGACACAAAAAAGTAATAATCTGGGTAATTAGAGCTGGTTGATGTATTGCTGCTATTAGATTTATTTTTTGATCATCAACATTTTTAAACACAATAATTGCTATTTCTACACAAATCTGTTCCATGTCATTGTAGTATATATAGCGTAAAAGTATTAACCTCACCAAAGATGGAGTCATTAAATGCTATGTACAAGTAACACAGTGATGGAATAATAAGCTCCCTTAAAAGGGGTAGTACAATAAAATATGTTTTCTTTCCACTTTATAAGTCCTTGTGATAAAATTATGATCCGTTGAAAATCGAGGTTGAACAAAAACATAATTACAGAAATATCAATGTTTAAATCTCACATGCCAGTTTTAACGGAAAAAACTGCTCACAGTCAATGAAGTTAATCTTCTGGCCATATCAAATGTATTTTAGAAACATCAGTCACTCTTCGTTTGAAAAGGTTCTGGTGATAAGGTATGTGCAAAATGTGATTTATTCACAAGATTTTGCCACAAACTCAACAGAAAAATGTTTAAGCCTAAAACTGAATTATCTTATATCATCTGCATGCATCGATTTCTGTCAATCATAACATTTCAATAGGTATAACATTCTGCAAATTTAGCAAGAAAATAAAATGTTGCTGTGATTTTATGTGATCATTATGCCTAAATTTCCAAAATAAATGACACTGAAATTAAAGCATCAATCTTGAAGACTGTGTCCAATTAGTCATACATGCTGCCCAGAACATCCAAGATTCTGTTTCTTCCACAGGACCTCACTATAATGTACAACTGAAAAAGCTCTGCTTGGAAGCATTTCCATTATCAGGCCATGGAAAACAAACTTACCACAGTCAATTTCTGATATTTTATGCTGCACTTAGAGGCAATCAACACAGTTAAGATATCTGACATATCTCCAATGCTTGTCATGATCAAAAACCAGATCTATCCAGTAGGCTCATGTGCACATTTTGTTTTTGAAATCCTTACCTGTGTTTGTTCATAACAGATAAGGCTATAGTCTTATCAACACAGTGGTTAGAGCATCCACCTCGTATGCAGGAGGTCGTGGGTTCGAACCCCGGTTGAGTCATATCAAAGACTTATAAAAATGGTACTAATGCTGTCTCGTTAGGTGCTCAGCATTAAGAGGTTAGTGTTAGGACTGGTTTGCCTGGTGTCAGGATAATGTGACTGGGTGGGACATCATGCTACATGACTGCCGCATGATGCCCCAGTGCTAGACATTACTATAAACTGTCACAACTCAGACATCATAGTGATATGACTGAAAAATTGTCAAAGCTATGTTAAAAGTCCAAATCACACACACACACACACACACTCACACACACACACTTATCAACAAAGCCATATCTGCTATTAGCACCTCTAGTTTTGTCAGATGGTTTAAATTATTTGCAACACCCTTTCCTTGTATATTCCGGAAATGAGTGTTTAACTAGAGATCTGATTTACCCAAGAATGTAAGTACATCATATGTTAATATTGTGCTAAGAAAATTAAATTGCTTTCACCAGTTTGTAAATTTCCCTTGAAATTACCCTCATACACATTGGTTTTGCTTCTGGCATTGTTAGCAAAGACAGCAAACCCTTCAATTCTTCGATCCTAGGAATAAACAGTATATAATAAAAGAGTTTTCTTTATAACAGGTGATCTTTAGCAGTTGTGTGCAGGAAATCTTTTGGATGAAATTCACTTAGCAGCTTATGCACCAGACAGATGACACTGTACAGTCACTCTTGTAGATATTTCAATAGGACAAACAATATTAAGAACAATGAAACCAATCTGTTGTTAGTTTCCAAACCCCTTTTCAGGTATTGAACAGGGACACTTATAAGATGGCTAAAGTCCACCATGCAAGATACTGACATCAATACTAATATTTTACACTACACAGTACATGAATGGCATTCACTATCACTACTTGTTCAGACAAGGTACCTCTGGCTATTACACTCAAAACAGCCAGATGGAGCAAAGATTCTTTCTTTCTGAAATATTATCAGAAACCTAACTCATCAGACTTGTCATTCAGTGTACACCTATGGACATTAAATTTAGTACATGTACATGCATTTATCTCATGATTTTCAATGCACAATGATTTACCTCTTTTTCCTTACTACACTTCTGTCACAGGACACACTCTAAACCTCATGTGGGCTCCCTTAGGGTACAAAAAGTTTAAAGAAACTGAAAAATTAAACGATACTTACTGACTTTAAGTTGACGTTTGATGATAATTTCATTGAACTTGCAGTACCCTTTGGAATCACATGCCCACCCACCTTCTCTGAGGCTCATCTTGTAACATTTGCATTTCTAAAGACTAACTAGTCATGTGGCCTATGCCTCATCTTATGTGACCCCTAAGGGCACAATAGATATGACTTCTGTCTGTAACTGAGGGTTGCAGTTTGGGCCTACTGCACTGGTTTTAAAATCAGGTAAGTAGGAAGGTAAGTTTTTTTTAAACATTATATATATTACAATGATTAGTATATATAATATATTAAGTGCTTCAAGTGCTAGGCAAAACCAGCTCAGTTAGATGCATAAATCAATTTTTGGGGATTTTTAAAATATTTTTGTTTTTTTAAATTTTCTAAACATCATACATGTTATAATGATTAGTATATATAATACACTAAGTGCTTCAAGTGCTGTGAAAAAAACAGCTCAAATTTTTATTATTTATTTATTTCTTTAAAACAAATTTTTAGCCTGGGGGAAGGAGTGCTAGGGTCAGCACCAAATAAAAAGGACAGTGTGCTAACTGGAAACATATTTTTTTTGCTTGCCTTACAGGTTTGTCTGATTTTCTATTAAGATGATCAAGTTTTTCCAAAAATGCTATTGCGACATAGGATCAAGTGGGGATGTATATAAGAATAAACTAAACAGAATGATTCATTCCTATTTTAATATCAGTTTTTGTGGAATTACTTGTAGTGATGTTCAAATATAATTTGAGAGAAATTATTTATTCAAATTATTCATTGGAATTACAAACTGCTCATTGAAATTTTGGACTAAAACTCTATTCTGGGATTTATGTGAATTTATTCAACAACATTCTGGATTATATTATTATGATACATCAAGACTGTTGGTATGTGAGCTTGTTCAAGACTACTGGTATATCAGCACATTCAAGACTCCTGGAATTCATTCGGATTATTCTATACTTTTGGACTTGTGCTAGAACATTTCGCATTATTTTGGATTTAATTCACAATACTATAAGTCCCTCTTAAATTTTCATTCAATATCTAAGAGAATTATTTGTTGATTTTAATATACTTGTTGGTTTTGGTTTTTCCATAACACATTAAATAAAATATATATACCAAGTTTCGGTCTTTAAAATTCATTGAACAGTGAAATATTTTCTAAACAAGATACAAGTCTTTGCTGCTCTCAATAGTTTGGTGGGAGAATGGGTTGAAGGTATTCAAAGAATCATTTGCATTCATCTTCACACTCATCAGAGACTGGAAGGTACTGTTGTTTAAACTTTCCCTAATATTTTGTTGAATTTATCCCAGAACAGAATATGATCTTTCTACATGTGCAGTGCTGTGAAAGCCTTATACATGCTGGGTGGTATTGCTTTGTTGACAAATGTTGTAAACTCCAGAATGAAAAAAAACCCAAACAAACAAACAAAAAATGTCAAGATGACTTTACACTGTGTACAAAGAAATAAACTGCACCCCCCCTGCTGCTGCACTTCACAAAGTCAAACTCCACAAAGTCAAATTCCATCAAGGAGTTCTGAAATTCAGTTTTGGTAGGCTTTGCTTGATTGCTGATGGTTCATCCTTCTTTGAATCACTGCTGCATTTTGCAATTTTGCCTTCAAAAGTGAATCAAGCATGTACATTATTCTGATAGTAAATATGCGATAACCTCAGTGGTCAATGAAGGAGGTAGGGGTACTAATAATAGTACTAGCTATCCTGACAACCAAAACAACATGTTTTGCATTTTATGCATGGAGTACTATCAATCTCAAAGACACATTGCCGCTGATCACAAAACAGCCAATTTTAAATTTCACTCATGGCAATGATATGCAATAAATTCTGTTCTTCAACACATCTCTTTGATTTACCAAATTTAAAAATGACTTCGGCTGTTCCATTTAGTGTACTTTACCTATGCAAACTATGCAAATTAGTAACTGACTCTCCCACACCAGTGTTCAAAGAACTTGTTAGTGAGGCTATTCTCGTCCTGTTTGTAATGGTGGCTGATTATCACTGACCATCTTAGGTATGATAATCAGCTGAACAAACTGCCCTGAGGCTACTTTCAAAAGAGCTCTATACAACACTCTTTACTGTTATACAGACTACGTGTTATGAACACAAAAAGTGGTGGTAAAAAAATTTCTCTCTTTGTTTTATCTAAGATTTCTGAAAATCTTTTATTTTCAAAACACAACAGTGTCAATGGGTTTGGGGGTCAAAAGTCATGTCATTCATTTAACACAGTTTATGCTGAAATGTGCAGTGACATCACATGCAGCACAAAAGAAAACATTAGTCAAAGCAGGTAAGGCTATCCATAATCTGAGAGTAGGCCACATTAAATTAACTTCATTGCTAATTTCAGTAGCTCAGTGTGAATAAACTGTGCTCTAAAAAAAATGTTCTATTTAGAAACAGTGGGCCACACAAATTAAGAAGAATATGTATATATATATATATATATATATATATATATATATATATATATATATATATATATATATATATATATATATATATATAAGATCTCCCCATATCCAACCACATGACTAAAAGAATAAGTATGTTTGGCTTTATTGGTTAAGGACATAATGACAGGCATGTAATTTAATATCCTTGAAAAATTGTCTCCCTTGATGCACACAATTTCTCACTGTCCGGTCAGAAAATTCAGGTATAGAGATCTGTTTATTTATAGAACTAAGACATATAAGGCATTTATTGTAGCCACCACAAGAGTTAATAAAACACAATACAAATTTTTGGAAACTACCTTTCCATTTCATACATCTGAACAATAATGTGTTGAATCACAATCTAAGTCTGCAACTGGATAATCAAGTTCCTGTGTGAATATTCAAACTCTCTGAACTGATTTCTATAGGAATCAAAATATGACTGATACACTTTATATATATGTACCTTACTCTCTGGTATCCACTTATTAAGTGCATCTGACCACTCAAGCTTCTCTTGGCTTTCATCCACCTGTTCATCTGTTGGATCTTCCTTATATGCATGGTAACCAGACCATGCCAGTTCTCTTCGTATAATTGGCATACTGCGAGAATCATTCTGGGTGGCAGATTTTAGGGAACCATGCCAGCTTTTGGATCGAGAGACATCTTTCAGGAACAGGTTATTTCCAGATCCTGCATATCCCTGTGAAGAAAATGTGTATATACAGTATTTATATATTAAAATAAACAGCACCTCAGAACAACAATACCTACATTATGCCAACTGAAAGTAAAGCAGTGCCATGGTAAGGATACTTCTGCGTTTTGGGGAATAATTACTTTCTAATTTTTAAACTAATTATGCTTTGAAGGAAACATATTTTAAAGCAAGGCGTATTGATCATTTTCAATATTGCTCTTGAATGTGTATTTTCATTCTTTGGAAATAATAATAATAATAGAAACTCATTTGGTCGACTGACTGATCTTCCATGAGACCTTGTACAATGACATTTGTACAAATATATGTACAAGACTTCAAGGATGAGTACACACAGGATTCATAAAAATAATAGTAGCAAACATGTATAAAACATTAAGGTGAATACATGATAACAATGTTGTAAAAGTAGTAGTACTGAATAAAACAAAATCATAAAAAAAATTGCTTCTGTACATGCTTTTTTACAAGTTTGGCATGTGTCAGCTGACTTTGTATTAGGTGGTATGGAATTCCATAGTTTGGTTCCATAAAAAGCAAAACTCTTTTTATAAAACTCTGAATTTGTTCATGTAACTTGTTTGAGATGGATTTTAGTTCAAACATATGTACATTTTTAACAAATTTAAAATTACATTTAAGATAATCATGAGCCAAACCATGCAAGGTTTTATAGACTGGTAAACCCTTCTGAAATTGAGCTCTTTGCTGAAATAGAAGCCACTTTAGGGTTTTAAAAAGATTTGTTGATGGTGTCTCTAAATCAGCATCAATAATAACTCTAGCTGCTCTTTTTTGAAATTTCAGTAATCTTTCCTGATTTTCTGTACCACTATTACCCCAGATAGAACAACACAAGGTGTGGCATGATACATGCATTTTAGAACATCATTCTCTGTTCTTGAGGGAGATAACATTTTATTCTGTTCAAGAGATAAGGCAGTGAATAAACTGTTTTATTCAAGTAGTTTTTAATTTTCAGACTGTTGTGTATCCATTACTTTAATATGATGCATTATCATCTCCCAATTGATTATCCACTGCTCTGCATAGATATGATGCAAACATAATTTACATACTATTACTGATCACTGAAAAGATTAGAGAAAACTAATGATCAATGACAAAATCTGAACCTGGTAATTTTATCAGCCATTTCAAGATCATTAAACAAAAGAAATCTGTATCTGGAATGACCATCTATTATCAAGCATAATTTCTATCCCTTCCAAGTAGTAACAAGGCCTCATTAGAGTTGTGAACTTGATTTTAAAATCATTTTCTTTCCTATGCCCCAGATGGGAAACCTTTGCTTCTTCAGTTCACAATAAAGCTCTACAAGAGTCTTTCCAGGAAGATACCAATATAATCAGCTATTTTATTTCTATACAAAAAAGACAATTAAACAATGTAAACATCAGGAGAGAGAGAGAGAGAGAGAGAGAGAGAGAGAGAGAGAGAGAGAGAAAGGGAGAATTTTTTCTACAAATGTTCTTATTGATATACTACAAATATCAGTATACAAATTATCAATATTCTTAACAATTACACCCTTCCACTGTGCCTATCTTTTTCATCCTATTTTTCATGTTTGACAGTAGCATGCCTTTCAATATCATACAGTAGTGCCATTTTAGGCAGCATTTCCATCCCAATAAATTCATTGTAGTAAATTTTCATCTTTGCATGTACAGCACAGTATATATAATATTTAGTTACAAGAATAATGTAGTTATTGTCATCTGACAAGTTTTTCCCAAACAATTCAACTTTAAGGCTAACTAAATAATAATAATAGCTAGAAGAACAAAACAAAACTCAAGGCAAAAATTATTACTGTCACTGTTGTAAGTAAATGCATTTTATCAAATTTATTAAATTATGGACTAAAACAAATCAGTTACAAACATGTCTATTTTAAAATTAATTTACTAATGTCACATTTTTTTCAAATTAGTAGTTTTTGACACACTTTTTGATGATCAACTTCAAAACTACAAAAAGTTAATGACTTCCCACACAAACCCAAATTATAGTTATACAGTTTTCTAAGTACTGTCAAGAGTGACACCTAGGTTTCATAAGGACCAATGTTAACTCTACATGTCATTTATCACTACATGTACTAAATTCTGAAATAACATAAAGTAAACGAACAACTTTCACCTGAAATACTAAATGGGGAAAAAAATTAAAGAAATATTTTGAGAAAAAAATATGATCAAAGAGGTTGAAAAATTTATCTTTGAATATGGAGGCAAACAAACTGACTGTAAAGTAAAGTTTTCTAAAGTGCTGTACATTTTATACAAATTCTATATTAAATTGTAAATGAGTAAACAGTGACCTCAATATAGTTCTTTAAAGCAGATACTATGGAACTCAGATGGTTAATACAGTGTACTTGCAAACATGAATTAAATCTAGCTTTAAAAAAATTTCAGTCATATTGTTATGATGTCTGCAGTGTGGCAGTTTATGATGTCTAGCACTGGGGCATCATGCCGCAGACATGTAGCATCATGTCCCACCCAGTCACATTATCCTGACACCAGGCTGACCAGTTCTAACAGTAAATCTTTGGTATGACTTGCCCGGATTTTGAACCCACAACCTCAAGCATCTGAGGCCCATGCTGAGAGGATTTAAGTGATGGAATTCAATCGAACTGTAGCGACTTTGGTGTAACCAATCTTCAGAATTCAGAAATATTGAATAATGTGAACCGAAAACTGCCACATCTGCAGCTACAAGAAAAGAGTCAACTAAAACAGCTATTATTTGAATATGAGTACTTGTTTCCAGACTTCCCAACAAAAACAAATAAAATCTACCATGACAGTGAAATTCTACACATGTGAAACAGCATCCATACAGGATGAATCCTCTTAAACAGTAATGTTTGAGAAAAGAAATTATAAATTTACTGGAGAACAATTTCATAGAACCCAGTAAAAGTAACTAGAATTCACCATGTATTCTTGTGCCAAAACCAGACAACACTTTCCATATGTACACTAACTAAAGAAAAGTAAACAGTGTCACCAAATCAAATTCATTTCCATTGCCAAGAACCTATCACTGCACTGACAAAATTGGAAAAGCAAAATATGTCACCAAGTTTGACCTTTTGAAAGGACTCTGGCAAATTCCACTCATAGAAAGGGCAAAGGAAATTTTGGCATCGTAACTTCAGATGAAATTTATCAATATAAAGTGATGCCATATGGGATGAAAGGTTTGCCTTGTACATTGTACTTTCCAGTGTTTAATCAACATGATTACATCTGGTCTAGATAATTGTGATGCTTACATAGATGATGTCATCATCAACAATGACATCTGGAAAGATCACCTGGAAACCATTCAGAAATTATTTGATAGACTCAGTGATGCAAACTTGACAATTTAAGTAAAAGTGAGTTTTGTCATGCTTGTGTAACAGTTTTAAAACATAATGTGGGGCATGTTCAAGTTAAACCTATAGAAATTAAGGTGAAAGCTGTCTCTGAATTCAGTCAAAAGCAGCTGATGCAGCTTTAGGTATGGTTGGATATTATCAGAACTTTTGCTCAGATTGATCGACAGATGCTGAACACCTAACAAATTTGTTGTGCAAGGAAACCAAGTTTCATTTGCCTGAAAAATGTCAGGAACAAATCAAGCTCTGCAACTATCAACATATTAATACTTATAAAACTAGAGGCAACATCTTTCAAAGTATTTGATTTCAACAGGGGTCTTATAGAGTGGAGCAGGAAGAAAGCAAGATGGATACTAAAGTGTTATGTAAATATTGAACTATGGACTTTCCTCCTAACCCTCATTTTTGTTCGACTCCCCCCTTATTTTTGTGGTGGAGGGAATCCCCGTTATGATGAAATCCTGCATATATGGCCTAAGGGAACATCTCTGCATTACATATGCTAATCATTATAATAGATATATAATGTTATTTTTTTTTAAAAACTGCCTACCTACATCTTCACTAGCCAAAGTTCTGACATGTTAATCCCATCTACACCTTTGCGGATCATACAGATATTTCAGAGCTTCGTCCTAGTGACATCTATTGGATTTTATGAGTTGTCTCCCTTAGTATGTAGTACCACTTGACCAAAAGCCTGTAAATGGTGGAGGCAACAGACTTCAAAAGGATACTTTGTAAGTTCATCATCAAAAGTATGACTATATACCAGAGTGAAGCCATTACATGTGTATTTGAGGAAAAGGATGTATTTGTATAAACAAGGACCAGCAGTGGAAAATTGCTTATTTAAGAGTCCATTCCAGTTGTGTGCTCCACTTGTCTCGATTTTGTAGGAACAGTGTTCAAATCTGAACAACTTAATTGGATGCAGCTTGCTGCATCAAATGAAATTCACAGTCCCAAAGCACCGAAATATCTGAACAATCTGCCAAGGTGTAGATAGGTTTAACGAATTGGAACCTTGGCTAGCGAAGATGACCAACGTACCCTAATTTTAAAACCAGTGCAACATGAAACACTGATTTTGTTTATTGGCAAAGATAAATGTCATTGTCTTTTCTTCCTGTAAAGTAATGCAAACAGAAGTGAAATGCTATTGTAGATATCAATTGTTCAAACAAATTTAAACAATTATCTCAAGTCATGCTTAAGTAGCTGAGATACAACAATTGCCATACTAAATTTTCAATGTCAATGTTAATTATTGGCAGTAAAAGGGCTATCTCAATGCTGATGATGAAACTTTTTTCTTTTATTGATAATCAATTTTATTACACATAGTAAATGATTAACTGATTATTTCATAAACTGCACCATCCCTACATAATACCATCAAACTCTACACAACCCAAATTTGTTGACATGAGACCAAGAAGTTGTTCCCCACCACTCTTTTATTTAAATTTTCTGACATGACTGCCACAGGATGGTGAGAAATACTTTTTCATCAATCTGACATTTACATGCAAATATTAGGCACAAAAAATATGTGTGTTTTCAGTTGAACAACTGTCCCTGTTTTTCATTTCTTACCCTGGCACTTTTTCCCCCCAGGTTTAAAAAAATGAAAATTCCTGAAATTGATTTGTGCAACTAACTGAGCTGGTTTAGCCCATTACTTGAGGTGCTTAGTACACTGTATATACTAATCATTAGAGTATATATAATGTTTAAAAATAAAAAAAAATTTAAATAACGTTTCTTTAAATCTTTTTTTTAAATTCCCCAAACTTGATTTCTGCATCTAACTGAGCCTGTTTAGCCCAGTACTTGAAATGTTAAGTACATTATATATAATAACTATTATAATATATACAGCAATTTTATTAAAACAAAAACAAAAAAAAACTACCTGCCTACCCCAATTTTTAAACCAGTGCAATAGGACATGCACATATTGTTTGTGGCCTTACTGTGAAATACCTTGATACTGTGCCTGAGTGCCACTAATTACTTAAGATTGGTGTGGGTTCAAAATTGTGATTGCTAGATAAAAGTAGAAAGCATAGCTTCCATTGAGGATCCAAAATGGGTCACTGTGATGTTTTTAATACAAAATTACAAAAAAATCTTTTTAAATGCCTGAGAAAATGTGTTTTGTCTTTTCCTATGTTCTGTACATGCAAAATGAAACTATCCAAAACCAAACTTGATTGCAATATGTTTTGTTCTTAAAATCATTCTGATTGAAGACTGAACAATCATGATTTTGTCTCATTTCAAGGACTTTTCTATCCAATAGCACAGGCCAAACTTACTCCGATATCAAAATAAATGCACCATTTATCCCAATATGCATCATGTTAAAAAAAATCATAGATAAGTGAATTTCTAATTTTAGCAATTTGTAAATGAAAAAATTGATACACAATTGATCTAACACAAGTCTCCAAAAATAATAGGACCTGGTCCTATTCCCAGTAGACCCTTGATTAATATTACCTGATTGTACGCAAATGTTTTTAGAATTGCCTCTCTTCCCAAAATGATATGGCGACAAAAAGAAAACTTTAACATTTTTCTCTGAGTTATTGGGATACAGTCTTCGGATATGAATTATAATTTGTATTAACAGCTATATAAATATTATTCAGAGGATATACTGTAATATGTCTTAAAGTTATGTAAATATCTGATGATGCTAAACTTTTGAAATCAATTTTTCATATATACAGTCTGTACATCTCAAAGAATGGTATTCTGCCCTAACTAAAGGGAAATAACTCTTAACAGAATGCTGATAAGCAAACAGCTGTCGTGAAAAAAAAACAAAACACTGAATAATAATGAAAACAATTCACTCCATGCTGATAGGAGACCAATGAATTAAGAGGGTTGTGGTATTTTGTGTAATGCTCATCAAAGGTATATCTTTGTACTATATGGGATGGGAACTGTGCTATCTCAGTTGATAAGAGTGTTGACCTCATAATCCTATGTGTCATGGGTTCAGTTTCCATTTAGGTAAGCCTAGATTGGTTGCTTCCTTTAGTATTGGACTGTCATTTCATCAGCAAGATAAAGCCAGTAAATGTGTTAAAAGTATCTATTATAAAACCAAGCAACCAATCAATATGAAACATTATATCTTGTACAACATATGAAAAACTTATATCTTTTTTATATTAGGAGAGATATATTTGATTCCAGATCAAACTGCCCCAATAAGTTGCTTTGTAAGGTCTTTGGAAGGAGTTTTCAAGTACTTCCAGTCATTTTCAAGGAGCATTTATTTCAGTGAAAATAACCAATTTTTAAAAATTATTTATCACTGCATAAATAGAATTTTTTTAAAAGTTAAAGAAAGAAAAATATAACTAATTACCACACCACCACAGTAAAGGATCACTGCTCCACCTAGTAACTGCCTGTGTTGTGAGTCATTTGATCCACCCACTTATATCTTCTTTTCTTCATAATTACCAGGTATTTAAAAAATTAATAGATAAAAAATTCTTAATCTAAAAAGTGATGCATTTGATTTAGTTTTAATTTTTAATATTCAAGAAGCTATGGTGATTTCAAGAAGTTTCAAGGAATTTCCATGGATAAAAACTTCTTCACAATTCAATGAGTTTTCAAGTGAATCTCAAAATTCATTGATTTTTGGCAAAAACCATGTTAAAGATACCTACAATATAAGCAATACAATTCAATTATTAATATCATCTGAAAAGAATGAAGTATCTTAAAAGATATTTAACATATAGGTTATAATCAGGTTTTTCCATCATACTTAATACAACATTTATGCTTGGGACAGCTCAAAGTATTATTTTAGTGAATGTCTGCAGCTTCCTTTAAAAACTTCCAAGATGGTACGAGCATTTCAGATGCTTTCTAAGGTTTACTGTGTATTGATAAAACGAAACCCGAGCCACCAATTAGTGTAGGAATACGAGTGGAGATGTAAATGATAGCAGTTCTGAAACGGATACGCCACTGACTATTTAATGGGGGGAAGGGGGGGGGGGCTTTTTTATTTGGAGGGGGATTTAGCTCAATTTCTTAACTAATATGATGGATATAATTTTAAAAAATTGTGCTACAAAGTCAGAACAAGAATTTTTAAAATCCCAGCCACAAAGTACAAAATTAATTGGTCGGTCCTTAATAGCAATGTTGCTAACTGTCAAAATATTTAGGTGACCAACTTAACATTTTGATGGGTATATCCCTACAACACATGAAAAATAAACGAAAATAAATTATCTTCAAGAAGAAGGGTTAAATTAGCTTTTACACCGTTCAAACATCAAAACAAAACAGCGGGCCAATTTGAATCTTCGGAAAATCTACTTACTGACGCTTGGCATTTACATGCGGCATTTCTTCTGTCACACTGAGAATGAAGATATTCATAATAAGTGAAAGACGGTAAGTAGTGAACGTTGGGTTCATCCCCTTGCGAAATATTTTCCGTTCGATAGTCGAAAATGCCTGTCCGAGGTAGTGAAAATGAAATCCGATAAGGCGTATAATAATTATCGTTGTACCAATCTGTATCGTATGAAACCTCACAAGCGGCTGTAGTGTAGTGCGCCATGAACTAGACTCCTAAAAATTCACTTCATGAACTAACCCTTTCAATAAACTATCGTTGATTGTTACTTCACTACTTAATGGACCCACTTCCACTGAAGTTTTTTACGTTCCCCAAAAGATCAACACATGATGACGTCATATGATGATTGCTCCAAAATTGATCTCTTTGATTTTTAACCTTTAAAATTTTCTATAACAGTCGTCATTAGGTTCACCAGTCGGTTTGTTGGCTGATTGCTGCACAACGTCCTTGAGTAGGCGCCCTATGAAATTAGACTGAAAACGTGACTATTCTTATATCTACGAGCAATACGAAGATCCTGTATTTAACTATATTTATCCAATTATATTCTGCAGTAACTGTAAACTGCCATATCGCAAGTTAATCCAGCTATTTCATATTCTCAATTTAAGTAGTCGAGAGATTTTAACTTTTCCTGTCATCTTGCACACTTGGCCATGCTATAATTTGAGCACATTCTCAGCCCTTCTATCGACATATATTGATTAAACCTTTTTTCTCCTTGGGCCGTATTTAGAGAAAATTAACGTGCATTGAGAAGCTGTCTGATATACTGTAGTGTCAGATGGGGGGGGGGGGTCTTAAAAAAAACCGTACACACACATACACACATAGAGGCCCTGGTCACTTGACATTTGACTGTTTTATTCTTGTGCACGTTTATGAGGTCTTATGCACACTGAATAAATAGACACATTTACTGTTGCTTTGGTGCCCTTTCGGGGAAAAGACAGGGCCCTTTTGAAATTTTTGGAACACCCCACCCACCCAAACACTTGACCTGATCCGGCCCTGTACTGTGTGGCTTGGGCTATTTCTTCTTTGCAACGAAAATCATTTATCAAATTATATAGTAATCTCGAGTTTCCCTACGTTCTCTTTTTTCCAGAGTGCCGTAATTTTCGGTCGTTAAAACTGTGTAATGAGACAGATGCAGATACACCCACTCTCCGGAGTGTCCACTTTCTTGGAAGTTAAAATATGGTAACCCTGAGTAATCTAGTGTCCACATTACCTGATGTGGGTACAATGTAAAAACGGTTGGCGCACACTGTAGTGCTTTTTATCCAGTTAATGTAATAAATGAAACAGGAGCGGATAAGAGTGGACAGTGGGGACACGAAGGGTGAGGGGGAAGGGCAATTTCACCCGGGCTTCAGGCGAGGAATGCTTCGTCGGGATATTTGTTTCTTCCGCAGATAAAATCTTCATAGTAATTCACCGTCTGCTTAGTGTAACGGGGTCAGCACTTCAATAAAATATTGCCTCTTACTCGCCTCGAACCGTGGCACCACCACTGCGCCTCTACTAAAACACCTTCAAAATGGGCGCGAAACAACTGGAATATTACCTAGTTTAGATAGTTTAAATGAATCCCTGGAAACGCTTAAAATGCAAGAGCTGGGAGGGGGGGGGAGGGCTCGCCCCCTGGTCTCTCGCCAAGCTCTGCGTCCCACGACAGCCCACCCCACCCTAGCGATATTTTTGGGAACCGCCACTGGGAAACATAGAAACCAAACGATGAGCTATTTTGTTTTCCTGCACTTTCAGCACTTCATTTTGAACATTGGAGGTAAGTGCTAACCCGGGATGTCCTGAGCGGGTATTGCACCCGCGACTGTTGGATATATATATATATATATATATATATATATATATATATATATATATATATATATATATATATATATTTCAGAGTTAAACCAATCCCCGTTCAGTTTTTATTGAAAGACGTTTGAGTGTCAAAGCTGCAAAGATCTCAGATGTATGTTCTGTTTAAATGCTACAGATATATCTTTTACTGTCCCTAATTGATGTGACGTACACAATTTGTAACAACTTGTATATTAGACAAATAGAGACTTCATTTTATTCTTCTTAATTTGTAAGCTTATCAAACTATTGTGATTATGCCTAGCTCAGGTATAGGTATTGAAATGGTACAACAAGCTAGATATAAAATCCCGAGACAATTATTTCATCCCATTTCAAAGACATAAGTTTAAATATCCCCTGCGTTTCAGACCCTTTATGGCCCACTTGAACGTAACTTGGGTCTTGGAGAACAACGCTGTTATATAACTAATGAAAGAGAACATGAGGGTAGATTCTTTTTATCAAAATGACGATGCGACGCCCTTGGAAGATTATATATTGATTAACCTACAGCTTTTGTATTCGTAGTGATCGTGTAGGTTTACAAAGCTTTATTTGATCAGTCCTTAAAAACCTAGGCAGGAACATATTTCGCTGATGATCATGAGTGGTTATATCAGATTACAATATGTGTAAACTCAATAGTATGTGTTCCACACTTATTTTAAAAGCTTCGAGTACAATTCACATGGAACGTTCGCAAGTGGATAGATAAAATTACGATGAAAATTAGGGTCGAGAGATCTTCCGAGCATTGTATGTACTGTTTCTTTCATCTTAGTTTAAAGTGATCAAAAGTTGAGCAAATTTACCTAGTATATAGACTGTCCAAAACGTGCATTCTTGGGGGTGGGTGGTATCGATTGGTTATCTTCTTTTATCTTATCACTTTAATTTCTGATTTCAATTTACCCAAATGAAGAGACGTTCTGCCAGACGCAAAAAAGGAACCTGCATCCAGTATGAAGGTTGTAAATGATAACATCGTTTGAAAGATATTGTGAACCTCTTGCCCAGACTGTCGGGATATTCATCCTACCACTTATAGAGTGAGCGCCATCCACCCCACGCACTCGGTGTGCACGCAAGGAAATAGGGTAGAATATAATATCGCCAAATAGAAAACCTAATAAACAGAATAATATTCAATATGCAAATCAAACATATATAGATATGTTGAATATGAAGATGACCCATGTTTGTGTGTGTGTGTGTGTGTGTGTGTGTGTGTGTGAGAGAGAGAGAGAGAGAGAGAGAGAGTCATCCTGGATCACAATAATATGATTGTAAACTGGATAAAAATCAAATCTACACATAAATAGAAGTACCAAAGGACAGCCTTTGGGATTCATGGATATGGATACAGCTTTAATATGATTCAAGTAAAATTGGGCCGAGTCATATACAGGAAAACCAAAGTACCAAGTTAAACTAATATTTGTCGGTAACTTAAAAGTCATATGAAGACTTCTGGAGAAGCAATATTTTCATTAATAGTCATTCTTAAAAGGGTAATAAGCTAAGGATCACATCTTACAATTTAAACAGTGAACATGGTAGACATAAGACGATACTGTTACATCAACGAATGAGCTGTACAAGTTGCTATAGATGAAAAGCATTTCTTTCTTGTATGCCCTCAGTCTGACCCTAAAACAACAATTTTTTTTTCATCAACTTGTTGATATAGTACCATTTTTCAGTAAAATGAATCAATGAAAATGAACATGTATAGTTAATGGAAATGATTGTGACACTAACTGGATATGTTTTTCAATGCTTTTCAGCTGATACGAATTGTGAGAAACTTTGTCGAATATGAGTCATGAATGTGTGTGTGTGTGTGTGTGTGTGTGTGTGTGTGTGTGTGTGTGTGTGTGTGCAAGGTTTAATTGCACATCAGCATAATCATGGTTATAAATTGCCGAGCTAAAGCTAGTTAGCAACAATGGAAAAGTCAAACACATTGCAAAAATTACAATGAAGACAAACAGCGGCGGCGCGTTTGCATGCAGTCTTGGCTTGTCAGGGGTTCATGGATTGGGGAGACACGCTAAGTAGATTTGGTTTCTACAAGCCCGTTATGATACTACTAGTTATCATGTTGGTTTTCAATATTTTATCTCTATATCTTCTATTGAAATTTACTATATTAGCCGTTCCTTGTAGTAATGCGAGCTCACTGCCTGTATCAACAGATCAATATAGGCGTAAACACATGTAATGTTCACTATTAGAAAAATTTTGCACTGGAGTTTTATATAACAACGCCTTATACGCCACATAGTCTGACGCATACAAAGCCCATCAGTGATGTCACAGAAGCAGTATCTAGGATCGAAGCCATTGCTACAATAAAATGATATTATGCAAAAGTTTATTGGCAAACAAACACAATTATATATATATATATATATATATATATATATATATATATATATATATATATATATATATATATATATATAAAGACTGTAAGGTATTAAACTGAGAAACAGATTAGTGCGAAAATCAACTAGTAAAATTTAAAAAACAACTTTCAGTATTGTGAATTAAATCCCAAATAGTCCTAAAACTTCTAGCACAAATCTAAAATTATATAGTATTCCAAATGAATTCCAATCTTGAATGTGCTGATGTACCAGTCGCATGGAATAGTTTGATGTGCTAGCAATCTTGATATATCCCTATGGTATAATCCAGATTATCCTTGAATGAATTCACAATAATTCCAAAGTAGTGTTTTAGTCAAAAAGTATCGATGAGCACTTTGTAATTCCAATGAATAATTTAAATAGATACATGTTCTCAAATTATAATTGAACACAACTAAAAGACTGATTCAGTACAGATCTTAAGATAGGAATAAGTAAGTCTGATGTAAACAACTTTAATATAAAAACCTAAGGCACACTAAGAGGACCAGGATGAGGTCCAAACGTTAATTTCATAGCATACTAAGTTGTAAAACAAGGTTAGGTCTTTTACTAAAATTTTAGCAAAGAATATACAAAAATAAGGTAGACCAGGAAAGGCCAGGAATTTCCAAGGGACAATCCAATATCCTGAACTGAGATCCAAGTAAACTTGTTTACAAAAATATATTAAAGTTTAGTCTACACTCATGGACAAAAGTTGGCTGTGTAATGTTGTTTATTAATGACCCTTACAATCTGCATTCATGAAAAGAATCTCTCTCTCTCTCTCTCTCTCTCTCTCTCTCTCTCTCTCTCTCTCTCTCTCTATATATATATATATATATATATATATACACACACACACACACACACACGCACACGGGCATGCCTAATGTGAATCAACTTAAAGAATTCGCGCCAAAACTTTGAGTAGGATTCCAAGCAGTATTACAAAGGTGTGTGTGTGTGTGTTTGTGTGTGTGTGTGTGTGTGTGTGTGTGTGTGTGATTTGGATTTTTAACGTAGCTTTAACAATTTTTTACCGCTACCATGTCTGCAGTGTGGCAGTTTATAGTGATGTCTTGCACTGGGGAGTCATGCCGCAGACATGTTGCATGATGTCCCACCAAGTCACATTGTCCTGACACCAGGCCAACCAGTCCTAATACTAACCTCTTAATGCTGAGCGCCAAGCGAGGCAGTTATTAGTACCATTTTTGTAAGTCTTTGGTATGACTCGACCGGGGATCGAACCCACGACCTTCCGGATCCGAGGCGGACGCTCTAACCACTAGGCCACCGGAGCGGTCGTATTACAAAGGTAGGTATACCTGCAGTATTAGGACTCGTAGATGGGCCACTGATGGCTGTGAAACAACTTCCCCCAGGTGTACAACAGCTGGCTTTAACGGTAGCACGAAGTGTAAATCAGCTCAAACAATCCACGCGAGAACATAGAATACCGAGATCGGGAGGTGTAACAAAGGCATATATACTGAGGCTATTAGAACTTCAGTAAGCGGGCTGAAATTGAACGTGTGGTTGCTGATCAGGAACACTTTCGTCGTATAATCACTACCTTTGCCACTTATTCTGCTACAGAAGCAGGACAAGTCAAAGTTCCAGAGTTTACGATGCACAAGAGTTCTCATGATTTACAAGATGACAGGGCAATTATTCCATTTGAATAGGAGCCAGGCTATGATATTATGAAGATTCTCTTGAATTTGCGTCTGAAAATCATATCAACATTACAGCACGCGGACACTGCCACGTTAAAGGCTAACACTGTTCCTGGCGTGGAGTTTATTATGGCGCTTGGTCCCGATTCACTAGACAGCGATGCGCACAAAATCTCGCTGACATTGTTTTCGAGTGATCCCTTTGCTGTCTTGAACCGTAGAGACGTTGAGGCCATCAAAAATTAAATCGATACAGCTTTTGCAAAGATGGTTGAGAAGGTTGCAAGATGTGTAAACGGAAGTTCTGGGTGGACTCTTGTAAGATACTTCGAGGTTGATATTCGTATTTCTCGATATCAGATTTTCGTGGGTCGAGTATTATACCTACACGAGCAAGCAACAATTAATGTGATAAACGACGATAGCCAGTGTTTTGAACAAGTGATCTTATCCGTGCTGCATCCTGCAAGCGATCGTAAAGACCAGGCTCAAAAATACAAACAGTACCTGGGCAAACTCCTGTTCGAACCCCGGCCGAGTCATACCAAAGACTTACAAAAATGGTACTAACAGCTGCCCCGCTAGGCGCTCAGCATTAAGAGGTTAGTGCTAGGAATGGTTGGCCTGGTGTCATGATAATGTGACTGCATGGGACATCATACTGCATGTCTGCGGCATGATACCCCAGTGCTAAACTGCAGGCATCATAGCGATATGACTGAAAAATTGTTAAAGCTACATTAAAAATCCAAATCACACATACACACACACATGCATAAAACAACGATTCTTATACAGGAGGATATTAAAGTTAAGCGGTCATTTTTCAGCAACATGGGCACTTCAGTGGTAGTATCATTACGTGTGGCAAAAAGACATTCTACGAATATTTGCTGGCACAGCAAAGACCATCAAAGTTAAGTTTCTATATAAACGTTGCCTATATATATTTGACACGCAACAGTTGCTGGACGACCATGAATTTTGTTACGGTGGAATCAGAGAAGAAGCAGAGTACTATCATGCCAGAATCTGGCAGGAATGTTTTAAAGCTCGCTGCAGTGAAAATGCTACATATTATTTACACGGACGTCGAATGATTAAATGTCCCCGTGCAAGCTTCGCTTCTGGAGGTCCCAGAGGTTCTGCAAGTTGCAGAACAAATCCATACCACTTTTGTTACACTGATGTTAGATTAACAGACAAACCAATCCGCCAATGTTATATCGCGGCGAGGACTCGAAATTGATCCGGCAACAGCTTTCCTCACCTGCAGACATGATCAAGACGCATGATAACATTCGTGAGTTTTCCGTGGCAACACATTGTTGTTGAGACGGTTTGCGATCACTGTCGCATCACTGGCGCGTACAACGGGGCCGCTTACTGTGAATGAAGCTTTAAGTTGCGTATTCATTCATGTTAAACAAGAATGCTAGTTGTGCTACACAAACTTCGTGGTTATGATGGTCATTTCCTCAAGCAGGGAATATCAAGGACATCAAATGCCAAAATAAGCGTCATTTTAAATCATATGGAAAAATATATAACGTTGCTTATGGGCCAGTTGCAGTTCATTGAATCACTGCAGTTTATCAAATCAAACCTGGATAAACATGTCAGCAACCTCTCAGCGGGAAGCATGATCGATTTAAGGTTACTTGCCATTACGGTGATCCTGATAATGAAAGTTTCAAGTTGCTTACTCGCGAAGAAGTATGCCCGTACGAGTACAAGAGCGAATAGGGCAAATTGCCGAAACTCAGCTTGTCCTCCCACATTAATTCTTATCACCGGATATGTCTTGTAATACGCTGTTGTCAAAATTGAAAATTGAGTTAGAGCTGCTCGCCGACATTGACCAACATCTGTTTATTCATGTCGCGATTTCCATGGCGAGTCATCGATACGCTCACGCAACCAATCCAAGCGTGGATGAATGCGATCCTGACGCCCTGAACAGTTACCTTATGTACCTAGACGCCAATAACTTGTAATAATGAGCTATTATGCAGTCCGTGCCTGTTGGTGACTTTAAGTGAATCATTCCCGAGACTGAAGACATGTACAAAGGCATAATCGAGTACAATAAAAACTGTGACTACGGATGCTTCTTAGAAGTTGACCAGAAGTATCCCGACGAGTTACACAAAACCCACAATGATTATTCTCTGACCCCAGATGCATTGCCATTACCCTGCGAGTGGCTGTCACAGTATTAGTGCAGGATCGTTGACGGTTCCGAGCGTAAGTTTACGAAACGTACTAAGCTTTGCCAAACCCACGCAAGAAACTTAATTATGTAGCTCACATGCGGTTGGGAATGCGTATTTACAAAATTCAGCAGGTGTTCCGGTTCGACAGCGTGAGTGGATGGCTCAGATGAATACGCATATGTGCATGGTTTCAACTAACGAGTCTGAGAAAGACTTTTTCAAACTTATGAATAATGCCGCATTCGGTAGTACTATAGAATTCATGTAAAAGAGATTTACCGTGGATCATGTTCGGGATAGTGAACAACAAAAACTCAACAGACTTGTTGCGTAACCGGCATTCGTGTACCACAAAATCTTTGATGGTGGATGCGCTGGCGTCAGCAGTAAAAAATCGAAATTGAAGCTGACAAAGCCCCATCTACGTTGGCGCGTCAGTGCTATCTTATATAAACTGCTCATGTACGAGTTCTATTACGAATCGTTCAAGCCGCGGCGCGGTGACAAAGTCGAAATGCCAATCACAGACAGATTCCCGCTGTTAATGCATATTGCCACGCGCAATGTTTACACAGACATGGGTGAGGCATTCTAAGCTGACAACTACGGCATCAGCGAATACCCAAAAGATCATACGCTACTTAATATTTTGAACAAAAACGTCATGTGGAAATTCAAGGATGAATGCGCGGGCACGCATATCGAAGAATACGTGGGACTGTGACCAAAAACGTACTCGACCACGGTCGGACCGAAGAGCGGAAAAAACATCAAGAAAGTAAAAATTGTCCTAAATGTAATTATGCAAAATGATCTCAAACACACCATGTAATTGGAAAGCCTTCCACAACGATGTGAATTCGTGCCCGCGGAAATCTTGTTCGGTCGAAGAAATATCGCACGGGTATGTATCGATGTACCAAGGTAGGTTTATCCCTGCTCGATGCTAGGCGAAGGATTTTCTCTGATTGAATCACTATTACAAGTACGGGCATGCGCAGATCCCAAAATAAATCGTGGTGGTAATAGTGTATTCCAGGGAGCGACTTGTAATTCCTCTCTCAGAAATGATATTCTTCATGGTTGGCAGCGTCAGATGGTAACATCTCTGCTGCCTTTGAATATCAATTCGTTTTAAGATTAAAAATGCATCGAGGGACCATATCCGGTTAGTAGCATGGTATTGTCCACCTTCTAACTTCCCCGGCGCATACAAACATCGATTCAAATTGTTCCCAAGTGAGTCTAACACGGGCGGCTGTGAAACCGATTTGAGGATAATGACGACAGTTTTCTGCTAAATCACATAAGCTGTTTTTAATCCAATCATACGTGTTTTTCCTATTCAATGTTGTTATGACTGAATAAAGTCTTGTACCCATTCACGAGATCGCCCTGCGATTTGAGACCACTCTTCCTGATTCATAAAACATCCCTATGCGTGCTGATCCTCAAGTGTACAGTTGAATCGTTCCACAATGGCATGATCGTGATGTATGCTGACATGTCCACGACGAACCCACATGTTTTGTCAACAACGTCCAACGGCACCGAAAAAGTTGTTTAACTGGAGTCATCTGTTGAAGCCGCGAACATTTTAGGGGCCCACGTGCGTAAATACATTTCAATACGTCTCTGACACTTATTGAATCGTTAGTTGTTAATCGCTCGACTTAATTATATCCACTGGCAACATCCACCGCGTAGTCAATCATGTGGAAGAAGCAAAAGATCAGCCTGGTTCTGTACATCAAACCAACCACGGGAATTTTACTTGACGCGGGTTGCGGGTTCGAACACTGGCCGAGTCATACCAAAGACTTATAAAAATGATGCTATCAGTTGCCTCGCTAAGTGCTCAGCATGAAGAGGTTATTGTTAGGACGGGTTGGTCTGGTGTCAGGATAACGTGATTGGGTGGGACATGATGCTATATATCTGTGGTATAATGCCCCAGAGCTAGACATCAATATAAACTGCCACACTGCAGACATCGTATCGATGTGACTGAAATCGTTAAAGCTACGTTAAAAATCCAATAAACCATTCACACAGAACAGATTGACGCTGGTAGGTAACTTTTGCCGTGCTGGCTAACTTTTCAACGGCCTCTTCACCCTCCCAGTAACTGCGCAGACTGTAGCATATAGCGACCAGTTCATCATCAGTGTTTATTATTATATTATTTTGCTTTGCTTTCAGTGAGTGAACTTTGTTCATGAACGGATCTTTAGACCCTTAGGAGACTTTGCCTCCCAGTGCGATATTGGCCTTCATGCCTCCTCTGACAATCCATCTGAGGATTTTTCTTCAGACAAGGGACCCATCGAATTTAAGTCATGGATGAGATTCATGTTGGCGTGTTGACGCTCGAACAATTTGTTTGATGCTTTATAAGCAAGATCATGTCAGTAACATGCAATATCCACGCTGTTTACACGTTCTTCTCTGGGCTTTGAGTGGTTATTATAATCCAGTCGTATGTGCAGCGGCGTTCCAATTCCGCAATAATTGCATGGGCCTGGAGCCAACTGCATTTATGGAGGATATATACTCCACAGCACCCCTGAGAGCTTCATCAACTCCGTAGAGATATCACCGCCGCCAAGTTCTTTTCAGGTCTGGAAAGTCCACCCACAAACGTAAACTTCTTTGCTCCACACAAGGAGCAAGTTTCAGCTATTGCTGCTCGGTCATTACTTGATAAACTACAGCTGGGTTTTGCGGTACGAGTTTTCAAGCGGTATCGCACACAATATCAAGCATGATGACAGGATATATTACAATTAACATTTAACATGGCATCACAAAAGATGGTTAACGTGGGATCGGTTGTACGTCATTGCACAATTCGTGGACGATCAGACGTGTTATGATGTACTCTGGTATTTAATGCAAGCGCTTGCGATGTCATAGTCGCTCGTCCACGTTCATCTTTTCCACGATCGATGAGGCCTCTGCGATTGATGACGTAAACCCGGATCACACTGATTTTGCTGAGAATGATGATATGATGCTTGACCGGCAAGAAAAACCTTTCGATATTTTCACGGGACCACAAATGTGTTCTATGTGACTCAACAATAAGTACACGTACCGAAGTGATCCGCGAAAGCTGTAACATGGTGATGATATTTCGTTGGGTTGACGACCGCACAAACCGCGGAAGAAGTGAAAAAAAAGTCGCGAAAACCACAGGGTCCAATAAATCGGGTCCAGTTATCATGAAAGCTCAATCTGTTGAACAGTTGCAAAGAGAGCCAAACAAGTGGCAGTTGCTCATCTTCCAGAACCACCCAAGCGCAAGTCAAGAATATCACGATCCGAAATATTTAACGATCTTGATCTCCTAGAGATTCATAAGGATGTTGTAAAGATTGACCGATTCTTTCTCCGAACTGGACGAAGAAATCTCAGCAACGGAATCAATTAAGAAACGTCCCACAAAGGTGAGAGGCGCACATTGGATTAGGTAAGTATATCGGGAGAGGTTTTAGAAGGGTACGGCAACAAGTGATAAATGGATTGAATTTAACGGTGAGGTCAAACACTAACAAAATTCAAAGCTATGGACAGCACGAAGTCATTTGTTAGACCGCATCCAGAAGAAGTTGCTGCTGAAGTATCATCGTTTGCTTGTTATTAATTGCGCGGCTACATACAAGCGGATGGTCCATGAGCTCGTGGATCGGTTAAAAATGACTGGTCCGGTCGGTTCGCGCCGGCAGCAACGTTCTAAGAGTCATCAATGAAGCAAGATCAATTTGTCAGCGGTTGCTCACCAACAACATCATGGACACAGAGACGTTTCGCACGTTAATGTATGAAGTGTTTAAAGACATTGATGATTTATATAACACTTATAACGAGTTCTGGGACGCTTTCCATTCTTCGCAAGATACAACAGATATAAATTCAACCTCGAGCGTCATCTCGTCAACAGAACCAGAATTTTATGTGGTTTTCCCGAAACCAATCCCCGCGATGAAATTCCACTCGAGATTGCACTAGCATCGTTTCGAGTTCAACGTGGTTGGCCTAATATTCAATCACAGCCATTTGGAGTCCTGGACGCAAATAACACCCTCATGTTTTGGTCGGATGGTGGCACAAACTGGAATTTTATTAAACTTAACATGGGCGCGCGCGCGATTGGATCAGTGAATTGTGAGATTCCACGGAGGATCGCATTGGTAGCTAAACAGGATTCTAAAATATACATAGAAAAACGCGAACCTACACTTACCTCTGCCATTTCGATTAAATTTCCACGGCATGAGGCAATTATCCTATCTGCACTCTGCGACAAACAAGATATGGACAATCTGCACGCGAATTATATTTATTTATGTGTTATCTGCTGGCAATTAATTAGAAATAATTTTGTCATATTCTTCCAAAACATTGTGCTGGCTACAGGCTTACATGCGGCCGCCTTGTATGGCATACATAGCAGAAAATACATGTTTGGAACAGATTGATAAATTTATGTCGTCTTGGCAAGCTTAGCGTGACGAATCTGTAAAAGATTTCGTTCGGTTGCCCCAATTCTTCATACAACAAGTTAAATCGCGCCAACTTATTTCTGGTGGGATGTTTTCTGGAATATCTCTGCGGCCTGATATTATAATGTAAGTAAACGTTCGCGACTTAATTGTATTCGTCGTCACGAACAATAGCAGCTTCGTTTTCATCTGAGTCGTACATATTTTTATCAAACAAACGTATTTTTATGTCAGATACTATTGTTTGTATTACAGACCTCAAGTTGGAGCAGCCAGAAATACTGTTCCAGTTAATTCTAAAATTACAATGAAATCTTGATATAAAATGTCATTTGGATACTGTGGTATGAACAACAGGAAATCGTGAAATACAGCTGTTGTAAATCTATAGTTGGAAAATATGAGATTTTTAACGAAATTTGCTTACAAAATATCAGCAATCTGACCCGCGGTCACGTCGCCAAGTTTTTATCTGCTACAACAAAAGTTGCTGATGCGTCGCAGCTCGGCCTGTACCAAGAAAAACATTTTGCTGGCGACTCTAGGAATAATCAATTAGAGAACAACCTGCCTAGTAATATAATGAGCCCAAACATGAGCTTCTTTCTGAGGGAAAAGGCCCTTGCTGGCTACAACCAAAGGTTCGTTATGCGACCAAGCAAGCTGCTGTCATATAAACACTTTGGCTACGACTATTATAAGAAAAATATGTCTGATGAGCTGCGTTTCTATCGTGGTATAAAGTTATCTGTTGACATTACCGTTGTGTTTACTTGATCAGATGATACAGAAACCAAGATACATTTCATGTCAAAGCCAGTGCGTGCATTTGACAGGAAAACACCTGATCTCAAAAATATTTTACCTCGCAGAGAGACAAGATCAACGACTTTCAACGCGAGGGCTCAGTTTGGATTCTGGTTGGCGCATCAAGATAGGTTATAAGCACGTCATAATACAATCTATTCCTTAGTCGATCATATATGAAGGAACCTGCAAAAATCAAAGCCAGCCAAAGTTCAACGTACAGAATAATGACACGAAATGTTTCATGTTCTGTGTTATCTGCATTGATTACTCTGGCAAGGAAATTGTTAACAGACTGAGCAAATACATCGCGTATCAGAATACTGCATATTTTTCTTGGATACATTTTCCTGTGAAGTGAATGAAGTACCAAAATTGAAAAGACTAAATAATATATCTGAAAGGTTTTTGGTGTTAGCGTAAACGCATGAATCTATCCTCTGTATGTTTCTTCTGTAAAATGTGCGCGAGAGGTTGACTTGTTCTATAAGCATACTGATACACAAGACGGCCACTACGTTCAGTTAAAACATTTTTCAGGTTTGATGAATGACCAGTACAACAAGCACTAGAAAAGCTTATATTTGCAGAAAATGCCTCCACAGCTTTTCTACGAAGAACGCCTTACTGAGCAGGGTAGAGACCGTGTCAGCTTCGTGAGTGCGATCATACCTGAGAAAATAATAACATATCGAAATTTGAAAATATTATTCGTATAAAACACGCACCATTTATCATTTACACTGACTTTGTTTCTTCTCATATCAGTTGCATATATCGATCAACAAAAACCATCAACAAGAAATTATCAGGAACATGTCTCATGTGACTACGGTTACAATGTTGCCTGCGTCAGCAAAAGTCTGAGCAAGCCTATTCCATTATATCGTTGCACCACATGCGGAGAACAGCTTATAATGGCCTGCTAGGTGAAGTCGGCTATGTGAATCGTATTCAACCTGCAAAAATAATTTGTGATGCTGATAACATAAAATTGTATGACTTCTACGTGGCGATGGATTTGCGAGTAGCCATTTGATGAAGACAAAGTAAAAGACCACTCTCATTTACTGGTTGATATCATGAAGCAGCGCATAACAAATGTAACCTGAAATTGAGGACGACATAATTTTTTCTAATAGTATATCATAATCCTGGAGACAACGACTCACATCTGATGGCGAAATGGTTTGACAAGTTCGAAGAGAAAATACCATGCATATTAAACATCCTTGAAAAGTATTTAATCCAAAATCGTTTAGATACGCCGCAGAAGAATTTTGTGGCGAGAAGCTCAGTTGGCTAACCCTCAGAGGAATTTATCATTATAACTACATGTCATTGGAAATATTTGATGAAACAGCGCTGCCATCGAAAAAAATTCTACAGCACGTTGGATGGCACTGATATTTTTTATGAAGACTATGCCCATGCTTACTACATCTGCAATAAATTTGATATCAGGAAATTAAGCAAAAACCATGATCTTAATTTGAAATCAGTCGTGCTGCTGCTGCTTGCCGAAGTGTTGGACACATTTCGTGATCTCTGCATGTCATTACACGCTAGATCCTACTTGGCTGGAGTTGCTCACTGATATCGACATGTACAATTTTATCGAAAAAGGAGTGATGAAGTGGAATTTCTGTCATCAGAAAGCGATGCATTATAGCAAACAGTAATACATGCTTGTATCAAACAAAACGAAAGAGACAAAATATGTATCTTAATTAAAACATTTTTTTATGGTTGCGCCATGTGGGCGATCTCTGCTGTATTATGCATATTTAATTGGCGTTGTTTGTTGTTAGATTTTTAAAAATTGTTTTAGTTCATTATATGCTACGAAAATTGTATGTTGGACCTTATCCTAAATCAAGTTCATTTTCTACTTGACCTGAATCATTGATTTTATTTTTATTCTGTAAACAACTAAAACAGTAAATAGTTTCCTATGAGTATGGGTTGACTATTAGGATTATTATATTGACCTGAGTCACGGACTTTGTGTTTAATATATTTCATATTCTAATTGTGACTAGGTTTTTATTTTGTAAACATTATGAATCTTCTAGAAGGTTATTTTCCATTAGGTAATAATTGTTTTTTAGAAAATGATAATTGTGACCTTAGGTCAAGTAGCGGAATATAGAACCTTTTTTTCTGGGAATTATTCATTCGTGCTGTAAGATCTTAACAGAATCACTAGAATTTTTATTGTGTCCAGTAGTTCATTTGGACTGGAATTTTATTTATTTAAATTATTTATTCACTGGAAATACAAACTGCTCATCAAAAGTAACATTCTTGGAAATAGAGACTTGAATTTATAATGAAATTTCAAATACGGATATGTTCTTGGGTTGTTTTGTTGTGATCTAAAAAAAAGAATGGGGCAAATCGCCATTACACGGGCCACCACATGTATATCAACACTTCAAGCGTTGGATTTAATTTTGGATTCCACTAAAGTTTATTCAGAACTGTAATCATTATGATTTCTCTGTGTGGAAAAAACTACGGAAAAGATCATGAAGCGAGTCAACACTGAATTAGTAAACGACGTAGTACGACGTGATGAACTAGTGCCCGACACTCGTTTCATCTTAGCGACCATCCTCAGAAAGAAAATAAGTTAAAAACCTATCAGCATTGGATTCACCGTACTTGATCTCTCAGAATGTTGTTTGACTTTCATTTTAATGCGATCAAAGCAAAATATAACTACCAAGTCAAGCTACTGCTGACAGACACGGACTCAGTGCCGGATTAAACCCTGTGGAGGCTCCTAGGCAGTCGAAATATCGGGACCCCCCTCGCAAATTATCTAATGATACTTTCAAGATCAAATCAGTCCAATATTATTTTGATCCGTTGTCGCCGGGCCCCTAAAAGGCTTGGGGATCATAGGCCGGTGCCTACTCTGCCTATTGGGTAATCCGGCACTGCACGGACTCACTCGGACGTGAAATTAGGACAGAAAATATTTACGATGATCTATTCGCGATACGTGATAATTTTGATTGCTCTGATTGCCCTCTAGAAAGAAGTTACATGTACTATGAAGCCAGCAACAAAGAAAATTGTGGGAAAGTGCAAATAAGAACACATGGCAAGAATAAAAGCGGTTGTCGCGCTCAGACCTAAACTGTACTTGCTGAAGCTGCTAGATGATTCCTAGAAACGTGCCAAAAGTATTTTAAAAATTTGTAAAAAATAATGTAATGACATATGACGACTATATGGCGGCGCTGGCGAAAAACAATACTCCAGGATGAACACGTTTTGCTCGAACCGGGTTATGTGCCCACGACGACAAAAGATTTATGCTAGATGATGGTGTGCATACGAGAGACCATGGTCACTTCAGAAACAAGGCCATACAACACTGATAGCACTTGATATATACAACACTGTTCTACGTAGTTCATTTTGTGGTTAGCGAATTTACATTTCAGTACTACTAAAAAGAGAATGCGAGCAGGGATTTAACTCTTGTGTGCCAAGCATTCAAGTAAATGAGGTAACCAGTGTCACCTTAAATAAAGTAAGGAAGATAACTCTTGAAACCTTATTATAAATTCCAGAAAGGGAGGTAACTTATGGGCGACTGAACAACCCATCATTTTTTTTTAAATCTTAGTATAAAATCAATATAAATTTACATCCAAGGTAACTATAATTAGTAATATTGTGAAAGGTGGTTGTTTATGTCTCCCGATCACGTTTCTTTCAATGAATTCTACGAACTTTTTCTGCTCATATTCACATGCAGAAGATATTGACACACACGGTTGATCATGAAATGATCACTATCGGACTATGTCTTGTTATACAAAAAAGCTAGGAGAGACCTTGAAAAAAAACGCACTGGTGGGATCATAACCGGTTTTTACTATATTACAAACAGCTGGTCCACCAGCTGTCAACCACCATGATAACCAATTTTACAGTCGTAATGGCCATTATCCACAAGTACTGACCAGCACCCACCAATGCAAACCAATACACAGTGTTACTAACCAATACCCATACTTACTGACCAACACTAGCACCCTAAAACAGATGTGTAAGGGTAGGATGTTGTGTCAGGGGTTAAAGAAATTCGAGTTGACACCTAATCCAAGACTGGCAATCGAACACTCACCACTCACCACTTGACAAATCAAACAGAAGAAAGTAAAGTCCCTTGAACAGAATGCTGCCTAGTATATATATATATATATATTTATTTATTTATTTTCAAGGGAACCAACTTATAAGAACACCAAAATGAACGCGTGACTAAAAGTACTGTGGAAGTTACGAAGCTATCATGGAATTATTGGAGACTAGATAAATCCAGGAACATCACATTAAAATGAGAGGCACTTAACCAATACTAGAATTCTGAAACTGTCAAGAACTTTAGCGGAGACTACAAAATTTAGGAAAAGTTTAAACATATTGGCATACACTGAAAGTAGTAACAATATTACGAAACTCTCAGTGACTTTAAAGGAGACTGAAACACATCCAGAGAATAATGTAAAAATGTAGGTTGGTTAAAAGTAACATTAAAGATCTGAAACTGTCATGGACGTTAGCTGAGACTGAATAAATTGAGGGGAAAATTGTAAAAATTATTGCTTAGACTAGAAGTAGTACTACAATTCCGAACCTAATAGAGAAATTATCAGAGGCTGAAAAATCCGGAAATGTTTTAAAATATGGCCGAGGTTAAAAGTAACATTATAATTCTAATGCGTAAAAATTTAAATATTTTGTACAAATATTTAAAGATTGGTATAAAAAAAAAAAAGATAATTTCCCATAGCAGCTACTAAAACGGGTTGGAATATACACACACTATACTGTCAAAACGCTATTTTGAGTGACCAACGCCCACACTTACTAACCGAACACAAGGGTAGGAATATACACACACTATGCCATCAACACTTCTTACAGAGTGACCAACACCCACACTTACTAAGTAATCAAAACGGTACGAATACACACACTGTACCAGCTTATATACTATCACACAAATGGTATGGTGTAAAAGAACGGGGATGGAATAGAACTTAACCTCTTGTAAATATAACTAAATCCCTCTACCTCCCTTATTCCTCTTTAACGTCCTTACCATCCCCTTATAAACAAGGCTACCACCCTTATAATCCCTACAACCTTAGCAGTGAGGTGAAAATAGAAAAAAGGGTAGTAATATCCACATACTATATACATAACATACTTATATTCTATAATATATTGAGTGAAAGAAGAGAAAATAATAGGTGTACTACTAACACACATATACAAGCATACTGATAGACTATCACAAGACACAAGAATGGAGTAGAAGCTAAACTCTTATAAATTAAATTAAATTCCTCTACTACCCCTGTCTCCATATAACTTAAAAACAAAACTCTCACTGTATCACCCCTACCACTCTTATAATCCCTACAATCCTGGCAGAAAAGTGAAACGATATAAACGATAGGAACATTCACACAACTACTGTTCACACAAATATGCTTATATACTATCCACATGGTGAGAAAGGAGAGAAAGGGTAGGCGTGCTTACACATATGCAAACATACTTGTACACTATCATACATGGAGTGAAAGAAAAGTAAAGAGTACGAGTGCCTGCACATGCACATATGCTGTTAAACTATCATCTAGGGCAGAAGACTGAGAAAACCATACAAAACATACAAACACTGTATTTGTATACTGTTCTTGCTTATGTCGTCCTAGATTTAATTTGTTCACTAAACGTTACTCATTCTCGCTTAATGAACAATGTCATTAATGATGTATGAGGCGAATTTGTTTCACTTTGTTACAAATGTGTTATGTTTCATTTTGCCATCCTAGATTTAATACACTCACTGGTCTGCTACCCATTGTCGCTTCCTGAATATTGTCAAAACATATTGTTGCAAAATACTAAATGTCAGTTTCCTTTACGTTGTTACAGATGTTTTTGTTGCTTTGGATTTAATACGCTGAGTTAAATATTACCTACTGTAATGCGCTTGTTGGTGAAGAGAGTTATTTTTTTCAGAAAAAAATTACCTCAGATTACCCCCAGGACCCGTTCTCCTAAAAAAACTAACCCTTTCGATTCAAACACACAAGCACACATGTATCCTTCTTAGACTATAAGTTTAATTGTCTCAGTCATTCAATACGGAACATTGAGACCAATTATATCCTACCCACCCACCCACCAACCCGTAATGTGTCGCTGTTAACACTTGCTTGTACCTCCTACTTGATCAGCCCGCTCCGTGTTCTCGTTCTTCAGTGCTTCCCCGCAAGCACCGTTAGATACTTACCCTTAAACGAACATTTTGTAACTGATTAACAGCAGGTCTAGTGGGTGGGTGGGTGGCTGTTCAAATATCGATGAAAGTGTAATGGAGGTATGAAAGAAAACTTAACGACGATAGGGGATTAGGGAATGCCCGAGCCGCTTTGTTCCAGTTATCTGGTTCATCCTACAACAAAGATAATGCTATAGCCAGAAATTTCAATGGAAGAGGAAAAGTTGAAGATTGGAGGTAGAAGAGGTGCTATGCCAACGTTAATAACGAAAAGACAGACGAAAGGATGGCGGGTACAAACCCACTGTGTTAATTTATCAAGCACTAGTTCTGTGCCATGAAGATTTGAAATGACGGGGGTGAGGCAGAGCAGAGAGGGGGAGTGAAAAAATAGCAAATTTAGCTGTAATTATGAACAGCCGATTTTATGAACAATTAATGGTTGTGTTTCGTGTTCTCATGCTATTTCTATAATTCCATGATTATTGAAGAATCATGTCAACTCACCCAACCGCTCTTGACCCGACGAAGTCTGATCCCCTGGGGCGATCGCCCCCTCGTCTCCAACACTATTCCGATCATTCATCCAGGGCTGGCGGACAGCTTGCTTAAAAATTCCGTTTGAAATTTGTCTTCTTCAGTCGCAAAATTATTACTATTTACTATCTAGGTCGAAAATTCAACACAGCACATAAATTAATATTCCTCATACAGTTTATCGTTGTATGTTCACTCCATCGCCTAAATATAAATATTAATCCCTTTTGAACTGGCTACATGCAACATAATGTGTTGCAATAGCTTATATCGCATGATGAATTAAATTTAGCGGCATTATTCCAGGTTTATTTGAATATTGGTGAGTTTATGCTTGTATTCTTAGTTCTAAACCTTGTGCATTACCAAACAATTGTAATCATTATAACACCCATAAGAGCGATAAATTTGTTGCCCAGGGGGCAAACATTCGGATTGTTTAAACAAAGGTTTTGTAAAGTTATCAGTGCCTTTTCACGAGTTGGTCTTTGTAATCAAACTTTGCAGGCTAGCGTACATTTCCCTGACTTTGTCATTATAAAGAGCAGTATTCTACAATATGCTTATCCTGATAATAATAGTTATCAAAATAACAAGAATGTTTTTGTTTTTTATCCGGATTTAAATTTACTTTGAAAGTGACACATGAATTGGATCAAAAATGAACTGTTCTTTGGGCCAACATTTAGTAATATCATTTGTCTTCGGTTAAACAATAGGAAAAGTTACTATATTGTGCAGGAGTATTCGGCTGTGAATGTCGCAATATGTATTGTAACATGTCGGACATAAGTAGGCAGACAGAAGCATTGGTTCCGCTAAATTTGATTCATTGTTTAGTTAGGGACGAAAGAAACACTGAAAATTAAAATAGTGAGCGGCCGGTGCCGGGGGGGGGGGGGAGAGAAATGGACTCGGTAGTCAATTTTGTACAGTCCGTTTGTTACTACGTAACTTTTTATAAAAATTTAACGTTTTCCTAATTTTAAATTTCCAGATAATGAAAAGCCGACTCGAGTTTTAGTTTATTCCTTCAGATACCAATGAATATTTTTTAAAATAATCTTTTGCAATGTCTTGTTAAATTTGTTGCCTAGTTTTTCACGAGCACTTTGGATGAATTGCCACGCAGGTATTATTCAGCAGAATTTAATAGTACATTGACAAAATGTCATTGGCTTCTGCCTGCGGTTAACCTCTCTTGACGTTCATGTGATTTTAGCACTACACCAATTCACCTACCGAAAGCACATAGTTACTATATTTAGCCTTTTACAGTCCCTATCATGGGCTGTTCTTTAAGCAGTTGTGGTATCTAGCTTTAGCAAGACAACATATTGCTGTCAAGAGGAGATGGAGGCAGTGACCTACTTTGCATGATCCAGTGATGAGAGATACATTTTTTGGACTTATTTACATGCCCAGACAGGACAGGCTATTACAATCGGAAGTTTCCTGCCTTATCGTTTGCTGAACATATCAATACGTGTATATCAGACTAAGATCAATGTGACATTCCTATAATGCCTCGCGATTAATGCTGTTGCCAAAAGTCAGTCGATGCAGATCCAGTAAATTTTTCCCCCTAAAAATCATGCAATGTACACGTTTCTGAAATTTCTGAATGCGACCTAGATTGACATCGCAGATATGTGTGTGTACTCAAGTCCTATTGATGTGTACACAAAATACTCGTGTAGCAATTTAATTCAGTTTGAGATTGATACGGAGCAATACGGCAAAAAATGTGTTTCCGGTCCTCCGACCATCCCTGCTTTTCGTTGCTGTCTCTAGCTCTGGCCGCCCCACCCTCCACCAACGGGGTACGAATATAATAGAGTATTGTGTGTGTGTTGTGTGTGTGTGTGTGTGTGTGTGTGTGTGTGCGCGCGCGCGTGCGTGCGTGCGTGCGTGCGTGTGTGTGTGATTCACACTGTTTGGACCCATGCACAAAACTTACATCTTCCTCTCTTTTCCTGACACGTACTGATTTTAGTGGCTGGAAAATAAGCAATTGATCAACTGACCAGCCAAAGAGACAAATAACTAACCGAGTTACCATGAAACAAAATACTTTCTTGTGTGTTTTTAAAAGTTGTCGCCAAATAATGATTTTGTCACGGCAACGTTGACGTTGTCAAAATATGATCTGATTTCCTTTCCGTCGATGAGATAAAGTGCGCTCTTGAACAACGTCATGATGTTGTTGACAAATCAAACTCTACCATTATTGGTGTACTCATTACAGTGGCTTATGTAAGTCTCACATTGATTTCCATGAGTATAGATCTATAAGTGTCGTTCACTTGAATTTTTATTAGTCTACGTGCATTGGGGACCCTAGCTCGGTACGAATGCTGATGATCTCGGACGCTTCTTTCTCGCAACACAGGAGCGGCCATGTCTAACGCGGGGTCGGGTACATCTTTGAATTTTGCCATTATGCTCCACTTATGTATTATTGGTTTCGTCTCAGACCTTTGCT
This sequence comes from Megalonaias nervosa, assembly GCA_016617855.1. Taxonomy (NCBI): domain Eukaryota; kingdom Metazoa; phylum Mollusca; class Bivalvia; order Unionida; family Unionidae; genus Megalonaias; species Megalonaias nervosa. The sequence continues at coordinate 62,752 of JAECUM010014767.1, forward strand.
AGACAGCTTTGCCGTTCACAACCGTATTGGGCTTCCCATTGCCTGATTTGCAATCTTCGAATCGGTATTGGATTTTTACAGACGTCGTTGAGCAGTTTCATTGACCATTTTCTTTACTGGAGCTGGCAACGTTGCCCGGAAGCACAACTGGAACGTTAACCTAGGTTTGCCGCGCTAATCGTCCTAGTCGATCTCGAATTAACAAATTACTTGCGGTCCCTGAGTTTTGCAACCTTTCCATATCAGCACTCTTGGCGTGATCGGCGTCTTCCATTCCAACTTAGCGATTGATGTATCCGGCAACGCGAGGTGATCTCTTGATTAATCGCCGGTCAACATAACCGAGGCCAATTAAGTAATAATTAGCATAATCGTGTTTTCTAGCGTTGACAACACGAATGAATTGTCACACGAGACAGTAAATAGTAGAACTTACAAACCAATGAATGAAATGACGAAGTTTTGTGCGGGTTTGTTTTGTCTTGATGCCTTCTGTTTTTAACTCGGTTGGGGTGGGGGTACAGACAAACAGGATGGTGTGAAAATACTGTAGGTATTTGGAAAACATGTTGACCATGGCAGAGAAAGTCCTTGACACAAAAACTTTGTGGCAGGAAGGCGCGATCCATTGTCCGAGGGGGTTTTCCTCCTTAGAGACCCCCTCCTAAACAGGATACTCTTTTGTAATGAGGAAAACCCATGGACAGTAATTTTCGTTTCATGTAAGCAAATTTTCGTTTCGTTAAAGTTTATGTTTGATTTTAAATGTTAGCGGCTTTTTAGTGCCATCTAGCGTCTTGGTTTTTGGGTCACGTGATTCCGCCTGTTGAGTACATGTATGAGCTAACTGCAATGGTGGTGTGTTCTGATGCGATATTGTGTGAAGACGTCACCTTGCAAGTGAAGTTGTATAAACTCCCCGCTGGAGCAAGCACATTTGGTCCTAGTTCGCCGAACAGGAAAGGGCCAGATCGGGGAATCTAAAAGTGTAGGGACAAGGTATTTCCTCGACCAGAACACAGGCGCTACAAGGCTCATCCAAGATGCGCGAAAATCTTGGAATTACGACCTTGCGGAAGTACACATTTTATCTGAAGATATCGCATCTCTTATCATTTCACACTGTTCATGTCTCTCTCTCTCTCTGTCGATCTTGAACGAGTAACGACGCGCGACCATGACCTTGTCGACACAGTCAGCGACCCAAAAGGACGACTTGATCGATGACTCATCGACTCTCATAGTCGGCGACCTAGAGGACGACCCAGTCAGCGACCCAGTCGGCGACCCAATCAACGACCACGTCGACAACCCAGTCAGCGACCCATTCGACGACTCAGTCGGTGACCCAGCAACCCAGCCGGCGACCCAGAAGGATGACACAGTCGGCGACCCAGTCGATTACTCAGCGACACAGTCTGCGACAAGAAGCCAGGAATAAGACGATATCCCGCTGGAGTAGAAATCGGTGGCGCTCTGGAGCGCCAGTCCTCAAACAGATACAGCGCGGTATCATTCTAAATAAAAAGATCTATGCGAAAGAACCCGAGATATTGAGACTCTGGATAGTGTAGCCGAGGGAGTTCTTCATAAAACGGAAAGGGGTTTAAGAAGTAAGAACAACAACATATTTGGATTGCCATATGTCAGTACTCAGCTCATCAATAAGTTTACAGAAATCGCACATATTAGAAACATGTTTATCAACAAATTACAAAACAAAATATTAAACTCTAACATGATATCAGGTTTGGGAGATATGGGCATTTATACTTCGAAAGAATGACCTGTGCCGTTTATTTTCATCCCAGTGCCCCATTTAGTATAGTCCTATAATGTAATGTCGACCCCGATATGCCGGGGGGGGGGGGGCTCATACATATATCAAGACCCGACGTCTTACATTGATTGACTGCGTTTACAGGAAAATGTTCACCGAAGATTGGTATAAGAAAATAAAATTGTATACACATCCAAATACCATCGTTACTAATATTAGTTTGAGAAATTCTTAATTTGTAGCTTTTGTATTTTGAGGTTAACACACGCTTCGTATGTGAGCAGACAGGTGTGGTCTCTTTTATAGAAAATTTATTTTCTCGCATTCCATCGTACAATTACAAAATTAAACTATCAGAATGGAGAAATTAAAATATATTCTTTTTTTATTTATTTTATATATACAGTTTTTAAAGAGGATATAGATTTGGCAACAAGCATGCCATGTGGCTCTCAATGTGATTATTTTTATAATATTACGTACTTCATTTTCGTATGTTGAACATATTAAATCAGTCTTATTCCAGAAGCAGAAGGTGTAGACATTATTAGAAATCTCTTTTATCAGGAGCAAATAAAACACTAATCTCGATTTTGTCTGGTATAAGAACAAGTTAATACCTGCTCCTCTAGATATCCAGTACTAAGTACAGATGAGCTAACCAAAGGGATTCTGTGGATCACTAACAGCTTATTGCTAGTATATAGTAAGAACTACAACAGTATAAATGTGTATGCTAGTCCCAGTAAATTTCGCAATGAAGTTTTGAGAAAAGATGTAAAATGAATATTGAAGTTGTTAGACATCCTATGTTTAATTCATACTGCAGCAATTAATAAAGTGGGAAAAGTCTGTATATATACCAGACATTGTCAGCTTCTTCCAGGACGCAGACCGGACAAGTGATTTTTAAAGCCACACCCTATGATAAAAAACCAATTCAAGGGCCGTATGAGATCCGTGGGCCGTAGTTTTCCCACCCCTGCCATAGACTATATAAGATCAAACGGATTGCATTATTTTTGTATATCTCTGATAGCATCGTTTCCTAAATATTAGCAGAATTCGTTCCATTACAGATACAACAAGTAAACAAAAGTTCAAAAGTTCTT